>UWZB01000821.1:32786-54158 GCA_900536885.1 Peniophora sp. CBMAI 1063 | reverse complement strand
GGCGGGCACACTGTCGCCGCCACATCCGAGAACTTCGCGGCAGTTGTCGGGAACGGCGTTTCGATGAGTTGGTACTCTCCTTCTCCATGTAGACATTGGATCTAATTTTGTGCAGCCATCGGCTTCCTCGGTCCCTGCGGCATCAACAGCCCGCACACCCACCCTCGCGCAACGGAGATCAACTTCAGTGTCAACACGACCCTGCGTGGTGGTGTGCTTGTCGAGAACGGTGCACGTTTTGCCGAAATCGACATCAGACCCGGAACAGCTACCGTCTTCCCCCAAGGCGCAATTCATTTCGAGATGAACCCCAGTTGCGAACCTGCTATGTTCGTTGCGGCGTTCAATGGCGAAGATCCAGGTGTCAGCCAGGTCGCTCAGCGCTGTGCGTTTTCCCGTCTTGCTCTTGTAACGCACATCGTATGCTGAACGCTTCATTGTATAGACTTCGGACTTCCGCCGGATATCGTCGGTGCTACGCTTGGCGGTCTCGGGGTAGAGGAGGTAGCAGGCTTCGAAGCACTCATCCCGGACAACGTCGCGCTCGGCACAGCTGAATGTCTCGCGCGTTGCGGGATCGACCGCGGCGAGCAGCCGACAAGCCAACGCCAGCCGCGTGTACCGGCGAATGCGTTTCCTGCGGGCATCACCACTGCGTATCCAGCGGGCGCTACGGCCGGAGGCGAGGCCGTAGTCACCGAAACAGACACATACTACTATGCCAGCGCAAGCTCTTCCGTCGCCACATACACATCTGAGGCCCCCGAGAGTACAGTTTCGACGAGCGCGAAGACCGGCACTTACTATTCATCCGCCGCCGAGGCGACGACGACCGCGGTCTACACTTCTTCTGCTACCGCAACGTACTATTCGTCTGCCGCCGCGTCAACTGCGACCGCATCCTCAGAACCCGCCACAGGAAGCAGCGAGACTGGCGACTGCGACTCGCCGCTCGACTGCTCCGAGTCTGAGGGTTCCTCTTCCTCGGAGACCTCATCATGCGATGGCGACGATTGCACTCCCGTGTGCGATGGCGAGCCATGCACCAGCACACCGGAATCTCCCTCTACGCCGTACTACCCGCCCTCAGAGGACGGCGAGAATGGGGACGGTGTTACCATCATCATCGAGGAGAATAGTCCTCAGGGCGCTGGACCCGTCACCGTGAACGTATACGACAATGAGACGGAATACGTTGACCCGGAGTACGCGGGGTACACGCAACCTAAGGAGTATTCCGATGCCTCGTCGTGGAGCATCAAGAAGGCTCGGCGCCAGGCTGGGTATAAGTTTGGTTCGTCTTGAGCGCGAGCGCGCGTAGCGGAGTGTTTCTCACGGGCTTGGTTCTGTTTGTGTTGTATATCATTGGGATAACAAGGAATCAATGGAGTGATTGTATATCACCGTCATACCTGATTGTCATGTCGTATATCCATGTTGTCTTTGCAAGTGGCGGCAATGACGTGACCGCTCTTCACTCACTCCCGACCACCATCTACCGCACTCAGACTCTCTCCCAAAATGGCAGACCTGGACGAACTGGAAGGCTACTTCGACGATGCTGCCCGCTTGCACATCAGATCAGACTTTGGCTCGAAGTGTGTCCTGTGTAAGAGACCCCTACAGATCGAAGAAGGCCATTTCATTCCGCTCCTCTACCAGCGGCGCATGGTCAGGGTCGCCTATTCTACCTTCAACACTCCAAGCGTTCAATCAGTATGTAGTATCTGAAATGCCTTGTGTCCTCCTACACGAGGGTACTCGCGCCCTATGAGGCCCGAAACGGATTATACGGTCAGTTGCATTGTCTCCTAAAGCAGGCTTGGGCACTCATGATCAGGACAGCTTGCCGGCCATGCGCTCGCCGGTGGCTCATGTACACAGATAAAGATGATGAAGTGCCTATCTCTGTTCTCGTTTCTTGCAAACCGCTACTGCTGTACATCGACCATGTACTCGATCTCGCGGGCCGCGATCCAACATGCCTGCAGACGTTGGATGAGGTGCGCATCCTTTATCAACCAAGAATGGCTACTATGCTCACCCAACTATAGATGTTCGAAGACCTTGAGAAAGACCCCAGCTCAACTCCAGAGCGTCAGCACGCCGCTCCTTTCCTGCACTGCTACGAGCTCCGCCCTGTATTCCCGCCGACTGAGTCAACCTCGCTGGAAACCTTACGCGTCCGTCCCTGTCCGACAAGCCAACTACTGAGTCCTGACGCTACGGTATACTGCGTGCTTGATCACGACGAAGGCTCAACATCGGCACCTCTATCCTCCAGAACTGCCCCGCTCTTCTCTACGTGCGAGGACGGTGCCAAAACGTTATGGCGGATTCCGATGCGATCGTTCGGTCTAATGTTTGTCTACTCAGAGCAGCTTGTGCTCGACGGTACCTGTGATCCCGTACTGTTCAATATCTTCCAGAAGGTGCATATACGGCTGTTCGATCGTTGGGGTCGTGGGCTCCCCTATAACTACTTGATGGAGCGACCGAGGAGTATATTCATCAAGCCCGAAGATGAACTCCGTTCGTGGGTCTCAATCATGCAATCACTCATTCGCTGAACCTACTGATAGGCTCACTTGACATCCCGAATATGGGCAAACCCTCTCCAACCGCCCGCGCAGCGCGCGCGTGTGCTCTCCCCTCACTATCTGACATCATTACAGGCATCTCATCCCTTGTCTTAGCTTTAGTCATATATCTCTGCTGCCGTAGTTGCAACAGCAAATGACATTGTTTGGACGTATCATGCACAATTCGGAATCAAGTCTCGCGCAGACTTCCAGAGTAGAAACGACGAGCCGAGTAAGATATCGGACAACATGGAGAGCATTCGGGCGCGCCTTGAGCACTGCAAGATGAATCTACGAACGACAAAATGAGTACCACAAACTCAGAAAGCTGAAAGCAAGACTACGTGTAGTAGGAAGGGTGGGCTAGGTCGAGTGACTACTTTACTGTATCAGAAGAGGAAAAAGTAACAGAAAACTATGAGATTCGGAATGGGGTGGGAGCTTCAGATTCGAGGGAGCGTACATTCAATTCATTCAGTATTCGTACTGAAGCGGGCAAGCGCAGAGTAGTAAGCAATACTTAAGCGTAAAGACGGAGAGGGGAAGACTGATGATTCAGATACCAAAGAGACTGGATGGAGAGATGGGGATTGGAAGCACAGAACGTAAGTAGTACGTCAAATCGCGATGCAATGAGTCGTTGCCTCCTTGAGAGGCCAGTGATGCGTGCAGGAGAAAAGGGAGAAAACAGCGTGTGAGATCAAGAGTGCATGCGATAGGTACGTGGGAGAGATGCGGCCGAGACAAGAAGTTGAGAGCGATGCAGAAGAAAGAAGAGAAAGGAGGAGAAAATGACATTCATCCGAATAGCAAGAGAGGCACCGAGAACACCATAAACGACAGGTCACAGTATCAAACAACGTCCATTCCATCTACGCCGTCGCACGCGTGACCATACTCCTCGCCCACCGGATCGTCGCCTTCGTATCCTTCGCATACCTCGTCTTGGTATTCAACACCTTCGCCACCCACTCCTGCCCCACAAGCAACCCCTTGATCCTCCCGTCCCCGAAGCAATCCGCCAGATCCCCGATAGCACCAAATGCGAGCTTGTCCGCGCTCTCCCCGCTGTTCTCATCGAGCAGCACCATCTGGCACAGCTCGAGAATCGTGCCCGCATGCGGCAGAAGCGCATCGGCAGCGGGCGTATGCTTGCACCCGACGATGATCCCCGTATGCGCTTCCAGAATGCCCTCGCGGAGCGACGCAACATAATCGATCGAATCGTAATCGAGCGGGTTAGGCTGGATAGACGCCGCCTGGCGCAGCACCGTCATAGCCGTATCGATAAACGGCGCGAACCCAGGTCCGACCGCCATAGCGATATCGCCGAAGCACGACAAGATCGTGACCTTCGCGTTGCGCGCGAGCACGTCGCTCTGCAAGTTCTCGAGCAGGACCGTGACGAACGCCTCGGCGTACGGCGCGGCCTGATCGCCCAGCGCGCGGCAGATATCGCCGATGATGCCCACGGCGACCTGGCACAGCTGCGCGTCTTCGTGCGCCTTGAGCGCCGGATGCAAGAACGGCAAGAACGCCTGAATGTACGGTGCGAAGCGCGTCTCGATGGCCGCGGCGAGCGATCCTACGACGAGGAACGCGTCCTCGAGGATCGTGCTGGTCTTTCCCGCGCCCTGGATGAGCTGCAAGATGTCGGTCATGATGCGGTCCGCGAGCGGTGCGATGCCCTGGCCGAGCTTGCGGATGATGCCGACGAGCACGGCGCAGAGGTTCGCTTGGAGATCGATCCAGTTGTTGCGGTCGTCGACGCCGAGGATCTGGTTCTGTACGCTCAGGAGGTGCTCCATGCGCGTGAGAATCGTAAGCGCCGTGTCCTGCACCACGCGCTCGCAGTCGGGCGACGCGATGTTCACAAAGGCGGTGATAGCCTCGTATGCGGCCGTGCGGTAATTCGACTCGTTGCTCGCGCTACATAACCCAATCAGCGCCCGTATCCCCCATCAAAATTGAAAACACGACGTACGTCTCGGTGACAGCCAACAGCGCCGAAATGATACCGTGGAAGTATGGGCTCATAGGCCCGCTCTCCTGACCCTCCTGAAGCTCATACGCCTCATACATCCCGTCCGCGAGGTTCATAAGCGCCCAACAGCAGTTGCTGATGATCCTCGGGCTATCCTGCAACCCACGGACCAAGCTCGTGACGAGCGCCTGCAGATGCACGTCTGGCTTGATGCACACGATCAAGTTCTCGCACACGCGACCGAGCGTCCACGCCGTCGTGTCCTTGACGTTCACGTCTGAGTCATCCATCAAGCTGAGGAGAATGGGCAGAGCCTGGTTCACGAGCTGCGTGAGCACGCTCGGGTCGGGGCCGGCAAGGATCGAGCCGAAAGCCATAACGGCCGCCTCGCGGAAGTGCCAGTCCGCGTTCTTGATGTTGCCCTCGATGAAGGGGATAACGCTCGGTACGATGGCGTCGTGTACGGCGAGCGCGAGGAAGTTCAGGCACGTTCCTGCCGCTTTGGACACGTTCCATTCTTCGTCGTCGGCGTCTTCGTCTTGTTTGGTGAGGAGACGGAGGAGGACGGGGATGATCTCTGGCAGGGCGATCTTGGCGAAGTATTTCGGCTCTTCGACGTCGCCTTCGAGGAGACCGTCTTGCATGTCTTGGAAGTCTTGCTCGAGCTGCGCTTCCTCTTCCGCGACGGACGTCCAGAACTCGATGGCTTGCAGCGCAACGGATTCTTCGGGAGATTGCATGCCCATAACCGTCAACTGGACAGAAATGAGCTGATGAAGATGCCAAATCAGGTAGGAAACGTACACCAAAGAGTGCCCGCTCCATGTAGAAAGCCATCTTGCTGTAGTAGCTGGTCATGCAGCGCACCAAACACTCGAAAGCCTTGACCTGAATGTCGATGTTGGGGTTTTGAGTTGCCTCGCAGATAACCTGCCGGATTGATCAGTACTCCGTCTGGACAACAATATCGTCCGATCACGCACTTGCATGATATAATTCCGCTCACCCTCACGCTCAAAGTTCTCCCGGATGAAGGGCAACGAGTTGTACAGTGCGCTCATAGCCGAAGCCTGAACCTCTACGCTCGGCTCATCCTTGCGCGCACCATGTACAACGGCTGTCAAGATCTCGTTCGAACGCACAGCAAGCACATCGGGGTCCTGTAAGTGAAAGTCAGACGATGGGGCATAGTAAACAATGGCTCGACGACTCACTATTTGTTCGCAAAGGAAACCGATAGCCGTCAACGTGGATATGCGCAAACTGGTGTTCTGCGCATTGTTGACGAATCCGAGCAAAAGCTCGATCAAGTCGGGCCACTGTCCCTGCGGAAGCTCGACGGCCGCGATGGCCGCTACAACCTGCGCAGCTACGGTTCCGACCTTCTTATCGGGCGAGTGTAGAGACATGAGCATATCCTGCTTGACTTTGTTCCGCGAGTCGACATCGAGGGATAGCCAGCGTGAGGAGTACTCGGCTTGCCTGGCAGAGTCCTGTAACGTAACACATTGTCAGTAACTGCCAATGTGGAATAGCTGAGTTGAATAGAGAGAGACGGAGGGAGCTGAAACGACAAAAGATGGATGGAAAGCACGAGAATCATCCCATCAGCGCATCAAAGACGCGTTAAAACGACGCGCCACCGTCGCAACCATGCCAGATCGCGAGTCACAACGCCGTGGCGCTGCATCCAGCAAGACGTGTCCATCCCCCAACAGTTACGGCAGAGCGTACGCATCCCGTGCGTGCGGCGATCTGCGTTGTATTTGCCAATACCCTCTGCCACGCCCCCTACGCGCCGAGAGATCGAAGACATAATAATCCCTTCGGACGCGCGCACACGAGTCATCGCAACGCGCCCAGATCCAATACAGTGCAACGCCTGCATAGAAACGCGAGGACACGGGCGCGATGCGTGGCAGTTAGGAAAATAGGGATATTGGACAAGGACATGGGCGGGTGGAGACAAGGGATCTGGCCACTGCTGTGGTGGCATCGCACCGCTTTGACGCGTATAACAGCGTATTCCAGCACATGTCACACAGCAAGTATCGAAAATAGTATCCAGAAATGGACGTACGCGTGCGGAGAGGGCATTCTTGAGGGCGAGACCGGCAGCGTTGCGGACAAAGACGCTCTTGCCTTCATCAACAAGCTCGGCACTCAGCATGTGCATATACGCAGGCTATACTCATACAGTCAGATCCTATCCATAAGATATAGAATATGACACGCACGTAGTTCGAAGCGGCGGCATTCTCGAGCTCGCGCGTCGCCTGCTCGCGCGTGTTTTGGTCTAATCCGTATATATTAAGATCCGAGATATCATGGAGATAGTATATTGTGCAGAGAGGGCGAACCTGGAGATAGAGTGTTCGCGAGGAGGTCGCCTGCGTTCATGATGGACAGATGGCCGTAGGTGGTCAAGGAAGCGAGCGACCAATAAAAACCATGTTTTGCCCTCCAACGCGTCATGTGAGTTTCTTTCGGTATCCTTCTCTTCTCTCCCTGCCACCAACACCGTCCATCATGGCAGACAGAGTGAGCTAATTCCCTTTCTGTATCCTCTCGCCCATGTGTGTCATCGTGGACTAATGACCCGTCAATAGGGACGAGCGCCAGCACGCGGCGGAGGACGCGGCGGCGCGCGTACGCCCGGTGGGCCCGCAGGCGCGGATAAGCCCAAACGCGAGGCCATCCTAGACTTGTCCAAGTACGCCGACCAGCGGATCCGTGTGAAGTTTACCGGTGGACGTGAAGTCACTGGTGTCCTCAAAGGATACGACCAGCTCCTCAACCTTGTTCTCGACGATGTCAAGGAGGACGTCGCAGGTTCGAGCTTCTCATGCTCAATCTGCGCTGCTGATACTGATATCATGGTATCTAGATCCAGAGCCGAGGACAAGGTCGCTTGGCCTTGCTGTACTCAGAGGACCCACCATCACGCTCCTCAGTCCCGTCGACGGCTTTGAAGAGATCGCGAACCCTTTCATGGCCGCGGAATAGATTACTTCTTGCATCATTGCATCGATCGTCGCCCATCTTGCTCTGCCTCTGCTTGTTCCACTGTATCACTACTGTCCGGCCCACGGGCCTAGAAATCATTGCGCCACAAGAGTCTTCCTTCGTTCGACGTCGGAGCGAGCCGGCAAAACTCATCTCATGTAGCGCGCGTATGGACACGCAGCTTCCGGAGTGAATCTGGCAAGGTTGATCGACTCATATTGCTCAAGGCTGCAGGCTGCTGCAGGTGGTACAATCGCCAGCTAGTCAGTGAGCATCAGTAACCTTCCGTCCCCGAGTGAAGCCTTCCACGCGACTGCCAAGGGCACCAGTGCAGGTCATGGCTCCGTATGCAGCGTCAGGTTGAGTTACGGGTGACAAGAATCGATCCTAAGGGAGCACAAGAGGGATATATTTCTAAGCGCGAGCTAGTTCTCATCTCGATCCTCGAGCTTTGCTGGCTCGGTCGCGTAGCGTGAACTGACGCCGTTCCGGCGGTCTCGCCCTTCGCTCAGGATGCATGCAATCCTAGTCTGTCTGGCATCTTTGTACAGACGCTGAGGCATTGCCTGAGCGCCTACTTTTAGGAAGCCGAGAAACCGTCCGCGGCTTGAGACTCATAGTGAGAGGCGTCGCGCATCCATGTTAGAACTGCAAGCGGGGTGCCGCGCTCAGATAGAGTAATTTACGAGATTACATGCAGGCCGACATGCTCTATCATCTTTCATGTATACATACTGCGATTGAGCGTCGACGGACGCGAATCTCGGTACGCCTCACCGGTGAAGATCATTCAAGTGCAGCGGCGTGGGAAGGCCCGTCGGCATCTCGCGAATGGGCGTTTGTGACGATCAATCACTCTTCTCTGGACGACCAGCTCGTCTTGCTGAGCGCATTCTTCATACAGACCATACAGTCAGATGCATCTACTCCTTTGGGCGCCGAAGCTGCTATACAGTCAGAATGCCCGCTGTCAGCTTTTGAATCGAAAGAAGTTGCGCTCTCAGGCCTCGACGGTGCCGGTGTCGGACATTCTAATGCATCCACGCCCGGGCGGGGCGACACCTTTCGGTGCTTCCGAGACTTTCTGACAGTGAACGCAACCCCAGCACATCTCATGGTCACGAGGAATGCGTAGGCATGTTGTCTGCGTGCGATAAGGCGCAAGATGCCTCGCAATGCGTTCCTCTTTGGCAGCTGTCCGTTTAAAAGGCCAACTGGAGCGCTGCTCTGGCTTTCCCCGCTGCCATCATCTACTACTCCCCGCACATTATCTCATCCTAGTCTCTCTATCGTTCTACAACGTCTGCCGGCAGACGATCGAACACATCATACTACTATCATGTCTGCCAGAGCACCCGCCTTCCACTTCGGTCGACCCACGGGTATCTCCCCGCCGTCCACGTCTGCCCCCGCCAGGTCACACCATACCACCCGCCAGGTCTCCCGCAAGTCTGGCGGACTTGTAGAGGTGGAACTTGGACCGTCGGGCGACGCCAACCTCAAGCGCGCCCGGGTTCCGAGCCCCGAGCCTTTGGAAGATGCGCCTGAGCCCACGGACGACGCTGAAGTCCGCGTATCCAAACAAGCGCGTATCAACGGGCCCGCCGAAGAGCTTCAGCTCCCGTCAGGCGAAGCTCTATCTTACTTGACCCCTCGCGACCGCGACTTCGTGAAAGAGATCGGGCAGAGGAACAGCAAGTGGACGGGCAAGGTGAACCGCATATCCGGTGTTATCCTTGTGAACGAGACAATCCCCGTTCCCGTGAATGCCAACCTATGTGCGTATCTCCCTCTCAGTTAACCAGCTTAATCCTAATGGCGTGTAGACAACGTCATCGAGCTTCTCGCTCTTTACCTTCGGGCTGCCCGTGATGGAAACGTCGCGGTATTCGAACAGTTGCTTGCCTATTTCGACGGTCTCCGACTCAAGGTACCGGAAGGTATGACGGTTGGTACGTGTTTTAGCTTCCAATTGCGGTTGTTGTCTAGGCTGAGGCTCTTACAGGCTCCGGGCTTCAGCTGCTGTTTGACGCGCTCCAGCAATCCCGTCTGGCTTACGCCGCTACCACGAGCCAACTCGCCATCGCCTTCAACCGGTTCGGGCTTCAGGCGCCGTCTGAAATGAGCAACGGTTCGCTCTACGCTCGTTGGTCACTTCCTTCGTTTGCTGATTAAACTACGATACACAGACCTCGCAGTCGCATACCTCTGCGACTCTATCGCTGACAAGTTGCGTGACACATGCGTTCGCTCGGCGTCCCGTCATCTTCTTCTCCTCCGTGACATCTCCCAAGGCTGCATACGGATCAATCAGAAGAAGATCCAGAGGCTGTCTGCGGAGCTTGAAGCGAAGGACGCGCAGATCGAAGAGACGGAGGAAAGGCTGGACGAGGCGGGCGTGGAGTTGAGCATGCAGGACGACGAGATCGCCTCACAAGATGATGCGCTGGTCGCCTCACACGAGTCTATCTCAGCGCTGAACAACACGCTGTTGCGTAAGCGGTGGGCGCTTGCGGGAGAGCGCGCTGCCAATCTCGCCATGCGCCGCGAGTTGGACGCAGAAACTGACGCACATGCCGTGACGCGTCGTGAGCGTCAGGCGGCACTCGACGAAAGGGCTCATCAGCAGCAAGAGTTTTCCGCGCAAGCCTTAGCGCTTGGCCAGCACATTACCGCCTTTGTGAACGCGGCTCAGCTCGGTGCGAACTAGGCTTCGGCCATCGCACACCTTGTTGTTTTTCGTGAGATCGTCGCAGCGCCCACCCTACTCGTCCCTTGTCTTCAGCGTGCCCGCATGTTATCTCCGTCTTGTTTTGTCATAGATCGGTCTTGTGAATATATGTGTCTCTGCCTCATGGCATTAATATTGTTCGTCGCCGGCAAGTTTGCCGTTCATGAGTCGTGCCGGGTTGCGCCGCGTGTTGACGTCTTTCAATCCGCTGAACGCCTATCAACTTCAAGCGCAAGCTTACGCGATTTCAGCGCTTCAGCGCGTGCGCGTGGCTCGTCATTGTGTTCGGACTGGATAGCTGTGCGAGACAAACCAGTCGACGTCCGTACACCTTGATCGAAGTTGAGTGGCGCTGAAGCTCGATGATCGCGCGTCTAAGACGCTGATGCGCCAGGTATGCTCCCAGTCGTGCGCAGTCGTGCGCGCGCTACCGAGTACTTATGATTCCCCATCTGCTTGACATGCAATCCTTTGTCCCAGAACCGATGCTCAAGCGCCAAGATTGGGATTGGAAAGGTTGAAGCTTGAAGGCACGCTCCCCTTGCATCCACGCTAGTCAACGACGGGATGACGATGTTCGAAGAAGACGTCCTGTTATCAGACAAACAACAGACAAAAGATCCCTTGGGCGTCAACGGCACCACAAACACAGCATTGAGTCACAGGCATACACTGAAGCTCGGAAAAACGCAGAACGCAGACAAAGACCGTACGAGACCTGGGGCGGGTGGACTAAGTCGAAGCGCCGGTAACCATATCCTGCCGGAGACCCGGCTCTAGCCTACTTCGATACACGACAGCGTGCCCTGGGGAGCAGCCAGAGCATGCAGAGGGTGGCTCAGGCCCTCGCATTTTACGCTGAAGGAGTTGAAGTGGCATACGGCGAGGATAAGGCGCTGCACATCAACGACGCAGTCGGGAAAGTGGGTACGAGATGGGAGGACAAGGAGAAGTAGCGTAAGAGAGATTCATCACTGGCGTACCAGTAGCTGATACCAGCTAAAGGGCCTGAACACCGAGTGCCAGCGCACCAAACCGCGACGGAGCGCACGTCGTGAAGGCGGTAAGCAGACGGCTAGGAGGGACCCTCTGTCCGATTCCCAAGCGCACGGCATGACACGCTGGAGGCCAGCGCCGCCTGAACGCACTCGCAGCCCTTGATCCCCGGTCCGGATGACCCCGCCGAAGCGGGGGACACATACCCTTCCGATTGCTCGGTTAGGTATACTCCTTGAGGGGAGTCCAACTTAATCCAGCAGACCATCGGGCGCCCATCATGAACGATGCGCATATGGCAACCCCACCCGCCTCGTCGGGGCCGCCTGCAAGTACATTCTCCACGAATCGCACATAGCACAAGGCTACGATACGACGATGTGACCAACATCCCCCGCGCCGCTAGGGCGCATCTCGTTATAGAACGAGGAGCAGAAGGTGAGGTAGGACCACTTGTCCCAACCCCAGCACACGGCAAGACACGCTGCGGAACAGCACCGCCGGAGAGTAATCGCAGCCCTTGGAACCCGGTCCGGATGACCCCGCCGAAGCGGGGGACACATACCCTTCCGATTTCTCGGTCGGGTAAAATCCTTGAGGGGAGTCCAACTTAATCCAGCAGACCATCGGGCGCGCGTCAAAAGACGCGCATATGGCAGCCCCACCCGCCTGGTCGGGGCCGCCTGCGATCACGCTCTCTGCGACTTCGCATAGAGCGAAGCTACCACACGATGATGTGACCATCACCGTGACACCACTAGGGCGCATCTCGCCGCAGGACGAGGGGAGCAAACGACTGAGGAAGACGAGGGACAAGCCCGTGCCGCCTCCTCACAACACTGGGAAGTGAAGGCTGAGATTAGTTACTGTATACAGAGCGCTTGATAAAGCTACACGTACCACTTTGCATGTGATAGTCGTATACTTAGTCCAAAGGACGCTTTGAGCTGACTGCTGGACCATGGTACTTAGGGGTATGGCGAGATGGACTGGACGTGAGACAGCGTTTGGACAGTTCACCGATCCTCATGCGATCATCCCCTTGGTCAGTGTTGCACACCTATCCATGATTGCAGGCGACTCTAGAGTAGGAAGTGTCGGCGACTGGAGGCTGGGTGTCCGTCGTAGCCCGTCGAGCGCAGTGGCGCACACGCCCGACTCGCCTTTCCTCAACTGAGCTTCAGCCCAAGACTCTGTGGGTGAGACGCCCATACTTATGTGATAAGATACGTCATCTTGTCATTGCCGGGGTACGCATCGCAGAATGCCCTAGCCTTTAGCTAGGACGCATACTGGTCCCAGTGCTAGCGCTTGGTTCAAGGCCAGTTGACATAACCATGTAGTACTGTGGCAGGGAGTTCGGAGAATTAAGGAATGCTCGTGTCTGACCCTTTCGCTCTGTAGCCAACCGTCTCGTTCAATGCTACATGGAGGGCAGAAGCGGGATTATTCAATGGCCTAACGCGCGCAGAAAGGTTAAGTATATTTCCGGTGATCAACCGGTGGCTGATGGGTTCGGCGTGAGATGATGTGCTCGGCGCCTTCCGGACTCGTGAATGGATGCGCCAGAGCAGCGCGAGTACCTTGAGAAAACCGGATAGGATCAGTATAGCAATAGCACGCGTAATATACCCGGTTCCTAATCGAGCTGTAGTAGCTCCAGTCAATCTCATCACGCTAGTCTGTATAATCAGCTGTTGCGAAGAATCCCGCGACGCCGAGCGCCAACCGAGTACCATGCTGCAGTACTGAGCGAATTCACGGGAGCCGACGGTCAACCATATATGTGAAAGCAACGAGTACTTCAGGAATACGACAGCAGGTCGAGAGCGTATATAGAAGTCCAACGAAGGCATAGTTAAACGAGAACGAAGCGATGACCGGCGGTGAGTTACGACGAGCAGGTGGGAAAACGCGGGAAGCGCTGGATTGAGGGAGAGTTCGACTATCAAGTCTCGGAATCGTAAAGTATGCTCCTCGTCTGAGCGATGTGGATTGTCTATGAGTATTCCAAGCATATCTTCGGGTCTTCGAGGACCGTCGAGTCTGGCCTATACAGACAACGCAGCACGTAGCCGCTATCGATGTCGAACTACCTCATGCGTAGCGCAGACACAGTGTTCCCCGGATGCGACGCCATATATCCATCTACGGTATACTTCCCTCCCGGACCGTCTGCGCAACATCGTGGATCACGGGCGTCTTAACGGCCTCAGCGCGCTCCGTGATGATCGCAACCTTTGCGTCGTCCTCGTTCTCATGCGTATTGGCGCTCACAACTTCGACCCACTCCGGGACAGCATCGAGCTTATGCGCACCAGCAAATGTGGGCGACGGAGGCGCCGACGTGCCGAACATCGAGCTCACAAGCGACGGCGCAGGCGATCCACTTCCCGCGGACGTGGACTCTGGCGAGATGCTTGTATCTTCTGGCGCGTCGACCCTTGGAGTGGAAGATATTCGCGGTATTGGCGCTGCAGAAGTAGCAGAAAGATTCGTGACCGTCGGCTCAGAGATCAAATGTTGCCAGCTTCCAGACGGTGAAGGCGCAGGGCTCTCATCTGTACGAGCAGATTGATTGAGGGCTGTTTGCATTGGTATTGGGGGTTCGACTCCAGGAACCTCTGGAACGTTCAAGGGCGCATCCTCTGTACTTGCAAGCTCCTGACTCCGGTGCTCTGGCGTCGACGACCGATGTTCTCGACTTGTCGATGGGCCAGACTCAGTCGTACTTGCTGGCGAATCTTGCTCAGTCTCATGAATGGTCGCTAGGCCGGATGTCGGTTCATTGTCCTCGTGAGTGATTGTCTCTAGGCGGACTAGGGTCTCTTCTCTCGCCACCCTCTCCGCTCCCTCTCCCTCTCCTCGATCGAACGATCTCTCGTGCATGGGCGCAGGGCTCGGGAAACTAGACATATCCGGTCTAGGACTCGCTCTGCTGCTCGACGCCCCAGACGGCCCCGGCTCTTCGTCAACGACGTCCAACCTCCTCTCCACTACTTCCTCCCTCTGCTCCTGCTCCTCCCTCTCCCTCTCCTTCGATGACTCCTTCCCTCCTCTCGGCTCCTTCGGTGGTGGGCTCTCCCACCTCGGCGGCAGCGGATCGGGATCTCCGCCAACAGATACATCAGCCGATATAGCGCTAAGCTGTGGCGAGACGTCTGGTGGGCGCAAGAACCCTGTGGCGGCTTGTGGCGTGAGCGATTCGGGCGCATATACCGCCGAGTTACTATGACCATGTCCATGATGGCCATAAGCAGTAGCAGTAGGAGGCGGCGAGGGCGACGCGATGTCGACTTCGGGTCTACTGTTGCGTCGAGGCGCGCGCCCGAGCGAAGGCGGAAGCTCGCGCTGCTGCTGCTGCGCTTGCTGTTGCTGTTGCCACGCTAGGAAGGTGGCGGGGTACGATGGACCAGATGTGGGCGAGTATGCCTGTGTGATGATAGGCGAGTACTGGCTTCCCTGGACGGGCGAATACGGGCCCTTAGTAGGCGAATAAGTGCCCGAAGTGAACGAATGTGCATGTGGCGACAATCGTGGCAGCTGACCATGGCTATGGCGCTGATGTTGTGAATGTGGTGGATGTGACTGTTGTTGATGTTGATGTTGATGATGCGATGGAGCGAACGGATGTGCGTGCGGGCTAGTAGTAGTGGTCGTAGAGTGCGGCGAATTGGACAGCTGGCGTATAAGCGGTGAAGACATAGCGGATGAAGATGGCGACGGTGATGAGCGCGAGTGCGTTTGCAGATGAGAATATACAGCGGCGGGCGCGGGTATCAGGGGTTCTGTTCGAGACCCAGAGGTTTGTGTTTCGTATAATACATGAGGTGAAGGTGCTGGCGAGGGTGGCAAGGGCGTGGCGAGCGAGACCTTGCTTGGGCCTGGCGGGCCGGACATGGAGCGTCGTGGACTGTCCATCCGAAAGCGGTCGACGCGACGAGCGGCGTTGATAGTGTGGGGGTCAGCGGCCATTACGGGTTCACCGGGGCGCTGCCAAGCGCGACCACGTAGGGACGGGAATAAGCCTGCCTCATTCGGCACCCGTAGATGGGCCGGATATGCGTAGCCGCCCTGCACAGACACAGGCGAGAAGTTCGGAACCGAATCGGGCGGTGAACGCCGTGTACGGCCAGGGTCTTCGGACGCCATCGACTGCACCGAGTCACTGATCATGGAGCGTATTTCGTCCACATCGCCTTCGTCGGTGTAGATCTCGCTGGCGTTGGAAGAGTGATCCCCGTCGTTCTGGCGCACATGGGCGGATCCTGGCGCAGTCGCGAGTGAGAGTCCAAAGCCAAGCCGGTTCTCGAAGGAGAGATGGTCGGCAGAGGGCGCGTTCGCAGGTGGCGGTGAAGTCCACTTCAATCGTTGAGGGGCCATGTGCTCGGGCGTATCGGACTCAGGCGGCGCAATGCTGGGCACTCTTGTCGGCTCGTTCGAGGATGACAGGGGTGACGCATGAGACGGCGTCGGCATATGGATCTCGTTAGGCCGCATGGGGCTGCTGCCGACCGTGTATGGCGTTTGAGGCGGGAATGGGGATAATCGTGGAGGAACGGATGATGGCGTGGCCGGTATGGGTCCAAGGATATCCGCGCGCTCCTCGCACAACTGTGCGATGGCCACGATGGCCCGTTCGGGACGAAGACTGAGTATGCGCGATGCACGCATCAACTCGCCGCGAATCTGAGAGAAGTTCACTCGATACGGGGCAAATACACCGGGTAGGCGCCAACGACGCACCGTGTAGAGTCCATCCCGTGTTACACAACGCGCAACATTGAAGTCCGTTTCAAAGGGGTCCTGCGGAACGTTCGCGTCAAGACAGTGGTAAATGGATAAAAGCGCCGAACTTACCTCGATGCAGAAGCGATTTCGCTCTCGTGAATCCTTGTAGCGAGAAGACTCAAGCTGAGGGTGCATCAGCATGAGAAAGCGAAGGTGGAAAAGGGTTAATGACCTCATTCTGCCACCCCTTGCTTCCCTTCGTGATGAACCCTGCCCGGATAGATACGACGCCGGTGTTGTACAAGAAATCGCGAGCGTAGAATTTGAAGAAATCGGTCAATCTAATGGAAGCACGTCAGAGATGCACGGTGGGCGCGCCAAGGCTGTCAACTCACAACTGAGCCACGCTTTCATGGTTGGCGGATTGCCACCTTTGGCGTAGAAGCTCGATATCATCGAAAAACCTAAGCCCATTCTCAGCTTCGTGTGAAATGGATGTGCTTGGCCAACCGCATACCAGACATTATTGCCGCCAATATGCGTATCCGCCTGAGATATTGGACGGAGCGGGGGCATTTGCTGTAGATTTGGTAGTACAGGTGGATTCTTGACGTGGACCAGAAAATAGATGACGAGAAGAACGTAGCCATAAGATGAGAGTGTTCCTTTATAGGGCGAATTGATTTTTCTATAATCATCATGGTAAGCCGGAGTACTTGGCGACCACGAGAAATGGCACACATACCTCCTTTTAGCCCAGACCTTGACTGAGATGGTATAGATGGTAAGCATGCGTATCGATGACTGCGCAGGTGTATACGCACGAAATAGAACCATAGTTCGAACGCGGGTGGGATCGATCATAGCGTAGCAGTAGAGCAAGCGTGTGTTTTCCAGAGCCAGTCTGTTTTCAAAACCAATATCGCATGCGATGCCGAGTGGAAGTCCGGGTGACGGGTCCAAGGATAGCTTCACGATTGGTATCCGTGCGTGTGGCAACGGCTTGACATGGAACTTGGTTTCTACCCGAGATGTAAGTATGTGAAACAAAACTGGAGCAGTACTTGAGCGCATCCGGGAAAACTCCTGCGCGCCCGTTTGTGGCACGGGCGCGTTTCAGATGCGACGTCTTGTTACGGAAGAAGTTGCGTTCATGCTGAGCCGTGAGGCGCTCCGAAGGCCATGCACAATGATTGGATATACGTACCACGTTCTAGCAAGTCACCGAGCATAGTGACGAGATCGGACGCGGACAGACGTTCCTCTGAATCTATAAGGCAACAGAGGTCCATATCTAGGTACAGCATGACAATTAGCGCCACAGCCGGGTTCGTTCTTTGGATTATACGTGCCCGAGTTCCTGAGACTGAATCCGTTTGCCGTACTTCCGAAAGAGAGCAGACGACTGTCCGGCTCGATTGTGCGAATCAATCGCTCGAGCAACTTGCGCACGTCCTCCTTCACGGCGAGTTCGTCGACGGTCGGCAGCAGCTGGATGACGAAGTCGAATAGGCATTGGGATAGTTCTGCATTAAAGCGTATCCGGGAAGTTCCGTTATCTCCACGGCGCTTCATCGAAGGCGAGGAGGACTGGTGCGGCAAGGGCGGTGTCGACGACTGCGTGGAGACCGCCATGGCTGGCGACTGGGCCTGAGAACTCGATGGCGCGGCTGACGCGCTCTGGGTGGTCGACGACGAGAATATTAGGTCGGACACGGTGATGACGGTGGCGGGCCTCTATCGAGTTCGCGCGGAGATGGTCGGGGTAAGAGACAAGGCGTGGGCCAGTCGACGCGGGAGGGTTGACCCGCCTAATTATATTTCTCTTATTGAACGCCGTGCACTTGTACCTAATCCACCTTCAGTCCTTGTCTCCACCCTTCATTAGCCTTCTCTCCCTTTCGCTCGTCGTTAGCTTTTGTTACTGCACTACATCTGGATTCAGCCTACGATACTGGATGCGGCCATAAGCCATCTCTCGGGCCATGCAGCAGCTTGATCCACATGCTCTCAAGGCTTAGTTCTTAGACGCCTGATCCAAGCCTGATCTTCTACGTGCCCTCTTTCTTAACTCCATGCACGTTCCATGTGCCATGGGCTCAATAGCGCCTGCGCCGTCACCTGCTGTAGCATTTGTCTGTTTGCGAGCCAGAGCGCCGAACAAAGCCCTGGCCGATTCCGGCTTCTGTCCGCCAACTGTTGATAGTGGCCGCCTTCGGACACGGCGGCGCTCGTTGACCTTCTTGGCCTTGGAACACGCAGTCTTTGACGTAGAAGTAGTACAAGACCGTAATGAAGAACGCTCGACTCCCGATCGAGGCAGGCATAGCGCTCGTGCGGCGGCCATCTGTTGTGGCCGGTAAATGATGGCTGCGCGATGCACGGCTATCCTCTCAGTACTTACCGCGACTTGGCTTCATGCAAGTTAAACTGAAGGACCCGCCTACACTTGTGGCGAGCTACAGCCCTACCGTGAACAGCAACGAGAGAAAACTACACGCTCGACTCACACAATCTCGCGGCTCCGCAGTGAAACTACAACGCACAACGGCCCGAGTGGTCCGGAACAATGAACGCGGTCACATGAATACCAAACCGACGCGTCTTTGTGGTTGCCGCGGTCGCACGGCCGAAGTTTGTGCTCTTGGGCGCATGGGTTCAGTAGAGAAAAGCAGAAGTACGCGTAGCATTAGACGGAATCTTGACATGTAAAAATCACATATCCATGACGTAATCTTGATACAACCACACAAGCAACAGAGCCAGTACTGCAGAGTGAAGGCAGAGAACTGCGCGCCACAAGTCAATTCGCCCGCGCGTTCCTCGTGAAAGCGACCTCTCAGCACAGACATTCGCGTTGAGAGACACGACAGTAAGACCCGAGAGTACACAAGGTGATATGGGTACATGTTGACCATTGACGACCTCGCGTGCTCGGCAGCACCCACTGTGGTTTCATCACGTGCATGGTCGATGATATCCAGCTTCGCACCGCACGCCTCAACTCACTCAAACACCACCAACCTCTCCCAACCTCCCCACAATGTCTGAGCGTGGCCGTAGTCCTACGCGTGCACGTCGTGCGCGCTCCGCGTCGCCCGACCTCGACAGGTATTGCACCTACGACGACGACGAGCCCTCGACTTCAGCGATGCCGCTCGCTGAGCCTCCGCATCGCGCAAGATCCGCATCCCCAAGCATCCCCAGCTTCACTCTCAAGGCTACGGGCCACGATACGTCCAAGCTCGGTCGGGAGCATATGCACCGCGCTCGGCCCTACTTCAACACAATTCATGTGGTCAAGTTCATGGAGGGTTTCTTCGGCGTCGACAACCCACGGGATGTGGCCGGCCTCAACCTATCCCAAACATCCGTTCCCCCATTTGGCAATAACCTCAAAGTAGGAGAACTTCGTAGGCGTTTCGCAAGGTCACTGGTACGTCTTTAGCATCTACCGCCGCGTTTATTGTTGACTCAAATTGATTCACCTAATATAGTGCGCGTCCATCAACGCATCCGGCCTCTGCCCCGACCTCGACTTCCGGCCAACAGGCTTTCTCTGCTCTGAGCTGCATATCCATGCCTACAACGTCAAGAGTGGCACCGCTGCCACCGAGGTTGCGATCCCGATATACATCCGCGAGGACAAGTACTTCGACCCGGTCTGGAACCCGGAGCACCACAAGGAGGCGGAGTACGACAGCATCCGCCACAACCTCCTGCTGGAGTACCTCTACCAGTTCCAGCTGACTCCGCGCACACATGTGTTCGCCATCGAGATCACGGGTAAAGATGCGCGCCTCGTGCGCAGCGACCATGCCGGTGTGGTTGCGACTGAAGCGTTCAACTGGAAGGATGACACCTTCTACTTGAGCGACTTCCTCTGGCGCATCGGACGGCTTTCCAAGGATGGCCTCGGTCTCGACACGACGTGGTCCGACGCGACCCCTGAGGAAGCGGAAGTCGCTCTCGCCGCCGTCAAAGCCGACGACCCCGAGGGCGACTACAGCCAGACATCCGTCCAAAAGCTGCTTCTGTTTGATGATCCCGAAACGGAAGGCGCAGACGTGACAACTTACGATGTACTAGCCGTTCTTACGCACAGCACCACCCCTCGGCCAGAGTTAGTTGGCCGCTACACCATGGGCTACCGCGCCTACTGTCCGGTGACGAAGGAAGTCATCTGGGTCAAGGATAGTTGGACCCGTAACGAATCGTTCGTCGAGCCGGAGGGGGTGACGATGCGCAAGCTCCACGCCGCGGGGATCCCCCACCTCGCACGCGTGCATAGCGCCGGATACGTCTGCCGCGAGGACGACACTCCCCAGGTCACATTGTCCGGACGGCCCAAGTTCAAGCATGAGAACGTGCCGGAGGTGTCGTATACCCACTACCGCATTGCCTTCCGCGACATCGGGAGGGCACTGTCGACGTTCCGTTCGTCGCGCGAGCTCGTCGTGGTGATGCGCGATGCTATTGAAGGTGAGTCTATCAGTCTCTTTCATAGACAAAACTCGGCTAAGCCGTCGCACAGCACACACCTTGGCGTCTAACATGGGTATCTTCCACCGAGACATCAGCCAGGGCAACATCCTCATAGGCAAGGACGGTCGTGGTGTGCTTATCGACTGGGAGATGGCGCTCGACAGGGAGAAGCTGGGCTCCGAACGTTACGACAGGGCCCGCTCACGCCATTGCGGTAAGTCGAATCCCATACGGTAGTCCATCTGCAGTCCTGACGTCCTCCTTTTACAGGCACACCCGCATACCTCTCAACGGTCCGCATGCGCGCTCGCGCCGCGGGCCAGCGCTGGCTACACGATGTCCACGACGACCGCGAATCCTTCTTCTGGGTCTTCTTCGCCATGATCTTCAGAATGCGCTACATCCTCAGCTTCCCATGGAGCGAAGGCGGCTGGTCCTCGGAGGACCATCTGACGATGTTGAAGGTGGTGTTTCAGGGCGCTTCGGGTGAGGGCAAGTTGGCGCTGCTCCGCGGTGGAGCTGATCCCGTTACGGCCGAGAACTTCCTAGAGTACGGGATGGAGGATGTGGTGAGCGGGCGTGCGGCGCCCTCGACTCTCATCCAGCTGCTGGGGGGTCTCTGGCAAGGGTTCGCGGGTCAACATGGTATCTTCAACATCCCTTCGCTCAATTGGCGCCTTGCGCACGAGTTCTCCGGAGATGACATGCTCGTCTTGTTCGACGAGGCACTGGGTAACGGCGGATGGTATGAGGACGACGGTGCTCTCCGGACCGATATTGTGAAGGTTCTCGAGCTGCGATTGTCCGCAGACTTGCGCGAGCAGATCAGCGCCATATCAGCGCCCGACGTCCAATCT
>UWZB01000821.1:0-32749 GCA_900536885.1 Peniophora sp. CBMAI 1063 | reverse complement strand
GCTGAGGCTATGCCAGTACTGGCCGGTGCTGTGTCGAGCGGACCGGACTCGGCGACGGGGAGCTCGCAGCGGATGAAGCGCGGAAGGGACGAGGACGAGAGCGAGGACGAACTCCAGACTGTGAATGCTGATGTGGGCAGCAAACGGCGGCGCACGGACTAGGGTTTGAAACCAATGAAGAGTATATGATGCTGTATGAGGACTTTTGAACGGACTCTGTAGCGCTAGCCACTACGATGTACGGACTGTCTCTTGTTTGGGCGTGTAGTAATCACAACGGACTTGTAATACTAGAAATTGAAGGTATTGGCCAACGTCGAGCTATCACAAAGACAGACAAACGCACCATATAAGTCTCATATCCTCAAGGGAAGGAAGGACAAGCGGAGTATTACTGGTGCACAGCCAGTCATCCACGATTGACCGCTGCTCAATAGCAGTGTATGCTTGTCACCCGACACGCGCAGCACGTCGTACTCTTTCAAGCACCGTTATGTGCGAGATGTGTTCTTGGGAATTCATGGCGACAGAGGCTACAGAATTTCGTGAAGGGTAGCGGCAAGCCGAACCGGCGAACACTCTTGGCCGGGTATTACCGGATGCCCCTGTTGCGCGTCTTCCCGCCGACGGCACCGTCGCTTTCCTCTCACCGTCATGTCCATGGTGATTTGGCCTTGGCTCTCGCCTCACCTCTATCAAATATGTTCCCGAGTCCAACCGTAGCTAAACACAGCTACAGGCCTGTGTTCTCTCACAGGCTGTCTGGACGTACTCGCGCTCTCAGGAACACGGAGACTAGATTCCGCTGTCTCTCAGGGATGTCAGGGATGATGCACCTTTTGGGATATGACAGTGCTTGTAGCATCGTTTCCTGTCATACCTCGTGCACTACGAAGATGGATCATCACGCCCCTTTCCAAACGCTCACGCTCACGCTTCCCGTACACCAATCGAAGGCGCGCGGATATGCGATGCCTGGGAAGTTGGGAACACGTCTCTAGGTTTTTTCACTGGACTCGATATTTCTACTTGTCAGACCGTCCCACAGCTCCGGCTGGCCGTCTCTTGGCTATTCACCTCTCCGTCAGGGACGTCGCTAACTCTGAGTCCGAGTCAAGATCTGAACGCGCTCGCAAAACGACATCAAAACTCTCTACAACCTATACCAGCCATATCGCCGCATCGCTTACCTATGCAAATTGCCACGCGGAAGTGGATGTGCGGTATGCAAACATCTCTATCAATATCGGCGATCTGCTTACTATGCTCGACATATGTTCACCTCGACATATAGGCCGTGCAGCCATGTACTTTCAGCGACTGAACGATGTGCACGCACAAGAAGTGGACCCGGGTACTACGTGATTCAACAACACTCCCCAAAACGCATCGGCGGTGACATCCATACCTTCCCAAACTGGACAGCCTCTTGTGAGATTGCCATATACCTCATCACGGATGTCGGCGTCCGTAACTATGTTGACACATCGGCTCCTCAACCGTCTCCGCAAAAGTGTAACCTAACTCCTTATTTTCTCATGAGAACATGGTTTCAATAGAGTTGGCCTCACGCCGAATGCCAAGTATCCCGAATACAGACCTCCTAGGCCGTCACACCCGGCATGCAGTCCACCGCATCTGATCAGGGCGCGGATCGCGTACCTGTGCCAGAGACAATGCCTACAAGCTTATTGGCTTCTGTGCTCGTTGCTCGACAAGACACGCTTGGTTATAGGTTGATGTTTTCCCGCGTATATCCGCGTTTCGTCTTACAGAGCTGCAGTCGGATCGGTCGTTGACGCCGAGTAAGTACTGTATATAAAGGCGAGGTTTGGAGTGGCGAAGAGAGCCAGGCTTCGGCAGCTTGTCATCGTTCCCCTCTTGAGCCTTACCCCTCTCTTCTACACCTCATTGGCGATGTCACTCGCTAAGCTTGCCTCCATCGTGGTCCTTGCCACTGTCACCAGCGGTGAGTACCTTTGGTGTTCCTTGTAGTAGACATCATCTAACGCCTTTCGTAGCCGCTGTCACCAAGCGCGTTACCTGCGCTGACGGAAATGTCACGGGGAACGAAGCGTGTTGCGTTCTCTTTCCGATACTAGAGGACATCCAGACGAATCTCTTCGACGGCGGCGAGTGTGGAGAGGAAGTCCACGAGTCGCTTCGTCTGACGTTCCACGACGCCATTGGTATCTCTCGCAGCAACGCATCGGTTGGGTATGTGCACTCCCATTCGCTTCGGGTATTGTCCTAATGACACATCAAAGCACTGGCGCCGATGGCTCCTTCCTCCTCTTCGACACCGAGCTATCCTATCACGCGAACACTGGCATCGACGAGATCGTGGGCGAGCAGAAACCCTTCGTCGCCGCCCATCCCGAGATATCCGCTGCAGATTTCATACAGTTCGCGGGTGCGGTCGGGGTCTCCAACTGTCCAGGCGCTCCTCGCCTTCAGGTATGCTCTTTATCACGTTCTCCCACGGATGCCTTGGAGGCTGATGGTGGCGCAGTTCCTCCTTGGCCGCAAGGATGCAACGCATCCCGCGGCCGACAAGACCGTACCGGAGCCCTTTGACACAGTGGACAGCATTCTAGCACGCTTCTCGGACGCTGGCGGCTTCTCAGCCGCTGAAGTCGTCGCTTTACTTGCATCGCACAGTGTTGCGGCGGCCGATCACGTCGACCCTTCGATTCCTGGTTCACCCTTCGACAGTACTCCCGGCGCATTTGATACGCAATTCTTCGTCGAGACTCAACTTCGCGGTACGCTGTTCCCCGGTACCGGTGGAAACCAAGGAGAGGTCGAGTCTCCCTTGGCTGGAGAGCTCAGGCTGCAGTCCGACTCAGAGCTCGCGCGTGACAGCCGCACGGCATGCTTGTGGCAGGCCAACGTCAACAACCAACAGCACATGATGAGTTCCTTCGCTGCCGCAATGGCCAAGCTTGCCGTGCTTGGGCAGGACACGAGCAAGATGGTCGACTGCTCGGACGTCATTCCAGTACCCAAGACGCTCACGAAGGCTGCGACGTTCCCCGCCGGTCTCTCAAACGCTGATGTTGAGCAGGCGTGTGCCTCGACGCCCTTCCCGACTCTTTCAACTGATCCGGGCCCAGTCACATCTGTCGCTCCCGTGTACGTGGTCCTTCAGTCTTTCTGATGAGTTTGATGACTGACTCCACGCTCGACAGCCCGCCTTCTTAAACTTCCCCTCCTTGACCCTACAACCTCCTCCGTCACCTATTGTCTTCTTTCCTCTGGTTTTAACATCGGGTCTGTTATTGCTTGCTCACTTTCTCTTTGGGACTCTGGCATTCCAGTGGATGTTGCCTTGTATGTTGTAGTTGCCTCGGTGTAACGGCGTGATGGAGATACATGCTTTCTTATATCAGACTTGAGTGAGAGTGATGGTCCTGGATCTCGTGCGCGTCCTAACGGCGAGCCTCTCGATCACCGTCGGGTGGCCGTAGATACTTAGCGGCGTAGTAGAGTCCCTCGAGAGCAGGCGGCCAGGGCGCGGGAGGGACTTTGCCGAGTGCCCCTATTACACGTCCCGATGCGCTGCGCGTCTCTTGTTCAACCGCGATGTTGTCCTGACGCTATTACTCTTGCCCCTATCCTTCATCTGCACCCTGCTCTCTGCTCTCTGCATGCGACTATAAGCGGCTTCTATCCTATGTCATGGTTTTGTTTGAAGAACTTGAAGCTTTCTTCGACGAAAGCGCTCGAGCACAAGTGCGGGCTGACTTCAACTGCAAGTGCGGGCTTTGCAAACGTAGTCTGCTAGCAAGTTCTTATAAATCTCCGACAGCGTGGCTCAGGAACTATAGGCGTAGTCTACACATTGAGTCAGGAGCATCGGCTCGAGAGGCTCAGCATCGGACCTCAGTAAAATCGGAACAGATTAAATCATGTATAGTGAGAGGAGATATGGGCATCCAATAAATGTGTGCAGTAAGATACTAGTAACACGAAAGCGCGATAGCATGAATAAACAAACAGCAACTCCAAACCACCACCATCGCAATCCAAGCCACGTCAGCCTAAGCCGTCATAGATCCCTGCACGATATCCCTAACCTCCCTCTCCTCCTTCTCCTTCTCTCTCTCCCTCCTCCTAATATCCCCCTCCACGCCCAAAAACTTCTCTCGCCTAACCTTCACGGCGCCCCTATACGCATGGCACACCCACTTGATGTACCTGACCCCGTCCGCACGTCCAGCAACAACGCATCGATGATGTACGACGTCTAGATCAGGCCACGTCAATTGCGGCGGGACTGTATCGTCCGCTACGTCCGTCGCAGATGTCAACCGCACGAGCGGGCGTGCAGCGTGTAGCCGTACACGGGGAGAGCGGTAATCCGGCTGAAGAGCGGGCACACGCGCGTTCGACGGTGGATACCGCGCAACGAACGAGCGAATGCTATCCAACGAGCGCGGAATATCATTCGCGAGTGCATGAACGCGTATCCTTGCCACATGCGCCTGCTCGACGAGCCTCGGGTTCAGAGCCTTCCCCTTCCTGAATCCCTCCATCTCAACGTTCTCCCACTCCGGCCAGAGCTTCGCTGCAAATGTAACTGCGGCTTCGCGGTCCTCGCCCGTCTTAGACGTCGCGCAACGTTCGAGCGCGTTGACCAGTGCTCGCGGTCCGCGTCGTACACCGTGCTCTGCGAAGATCGTGTCGAACAGAGCAGAAGCGTTGGCAAGATTGGCATGGACGTAGTGCACGGCGAGGTATGCGTCAATGAGCTTGGGCGTGAGCTTCACAGTCGAGAGTGGGCCTGAACCAGCTTTGCTCTCCGACACGATACGCTCGAAGATCGCCTTCGCCTCGCGCAGAACCTCCGCGCGGCTCTGAGGCGGTAAATGCGAGCGTGATTCCCCAGACTGGTTTTTCACTGGGGCTGAAGAAGGACCCGGATCCTGCGCTGCCACTTGTTTCGCGCTCGAAGGCGAGGGTGTAGGTGTCGACTCCCCGGCAGGAGCATCCGGCACCGAGCGAAGCTGCACGCGCGGCGGACGATATGCGGCGTATGCGTGGAACACATGGACCATCGTCTCATCCGATACACTAACAGCCGGCGCCTTCCCCTCCGCCGCTCTCGCAACCTCCGCGACCAACTCCGCCAGGATCCACCTCGTCCTCGCAAGATCGCCACGACGTTTTGCACCCTCAAGTAGAGCGGTGAATGTATCGATGTTGGCCCGGAACTGCGCTTGGCCACGGGCGTCTTTACGGGCGTCAAGCATCTGACGGGCGATGCGGAACGCTTCGGTGACGTAAGATTGAGAGCCCGAGCGCGCGCAGGCTAGGATCACGGCGTTGTATACTGCCTGGGTTGGCTCCACCCCGTTGTCGACGGTCATTTCGGTGAAGAGATCGAGTGCGCGTTCAGGCTCTGGTTGACCGTTCACTGGAGCGCATGCGCGGATCATCGTGGCGTAGAGCGCTGCGTCGGGTTGCGGGTGTGCCACATAGCGCATATGGCCGTATAGATCCCATGCTTGGGCCGTAGCTGCGGAAGAGCGCGCTTCGTTGAAAAGGTGGGTGATTACGCCCGTGTATGTTGACATGGGTGCTGGCACGTTTCTCGTCTCGTATTGATGCAGGACAGCGAGCGCTGATTCTGGCATGATGTTGCGTGGGGTAGCATGAAGGTGGGCTTGGATGTGCACATCGCGTTGTCGCTCGGTGGGTAAACCTACGATTGATCAGTGTGAGTGGCAGTGGGGCAATCATAACGTACCAATTTGGTACGCGTGCAACAAGCGCTCTGCATTCATGACGTCGCCCCGCTCGGCGTAAAACTCCATAACATCTGTAGCGAGTTCGCCAGCTTTCTCGCCCTCAAGGGCCTGCATCAGCCCGAGAACGTCCTCGGCGGACTTGATGTCTTCGTGTTTGACCTGACAATAACTTCAGCATGCTACCCAATGAACGCCAGTTAACGTTCATGCCAACGTACACATGTCTGCACAAGAGCCTTCCAGTCCGCCTCGGTCAGAAGAACGATTGGAACGGCGTCCGATTCAGCCTTCTGCCGGATCTGGACCAACTCCGGCACCGTCTGCTTGAGTCGATAGATGACGCGTTGGTATGCAGGAAGTGCCAAGAGTTCTGGAAAGTCGCGCGTCTTTGAAAGATGCTGGACTTGCGACAAAGCTGAAGATGGGTCGAGGCGTTTTTGAAGTGTTTCAAGCAGGGAAGTCGATGAAGAATCGGTCTCAGAGACAGCCGGTGTGGTGGGTGCCAGCGTGTCTGCTAGTGCTTGCACTCGCGAAACATCGTCCGTAGAAGCTTGTGGAGCAGCAATAGCAGACGTAGACGCAGCGGACTCCTGGGGCAAGCTAAGTACGTCCTCGTAGAACCCGAGGAGTTCGTCCTCGGAGAATTCGGACGGCTCTGAGGCACTTGTTGGAGCCTGAAACCATATTAGAGTCTGATTCTTCGCGTAGAGGTATCAAACGCATACCATCTCGACTTCCTCCTGAATAACCTCGTCCAGCGCACTGAAGCGTTTTTGCAACTCCGTGACAGCAGTGTTGCTTCCTGACGCCTCAGGGACGCGTACAGCCAAAGACCCGGTGCTTCTTCGCTTCCTTCTTCCGCTATAACCAGGGTCAGACTCCGCGCTCACATGTTGGTATCGAGGGACACAATACTCACTGTGTAGGTACCGGTGACGAAGCGAATTCATCAGTCACTGGCGCGCTGGCCAGTGCATGTGCGGCCGCTTGCATCTGCCTGACGACGCCGTTTCTGTGGGGACATTTTGCGTTGCCAGATGCGATACGAAGCCAGGCACCTCCGTCCAGTAGTGATGTGGGTACACGAGGAGGCATCGCGAATTGTCAAGATTATATTGCGGACGTAGACTAAGGTTTGGCAATATTCCCAGCTTCAGATCAGATTCAGGATATTCAAGACAGATATCAGAGCAAGATATGTGCGCGCAGACGAAAGGTACCCGAAGCCAGCAGGAGGAGACGATGGACGCGTCTGCTCAAAAACGCGCCAACGCGACGCGAGCCATTCGCTAGCACGTGCCACGCGAGCCGGTGATTCCGGAGCTTCGGCCCGCCCCACACGAACCTTGGGGGCAGAACAAGGCCAAGGCCGGCTCGAAATCAGCCAGCAACGCTTCTTTCTCCCCATCTACCACCATCTCCGCTCTCACTAACATGCCGAAGGCCGTCGTTCTTGGTGCTGCTGGTATGTACCACCCAATATAATGCAGAAAGTAGCTGATCGAGGCAATCAAAGGCGGCATTGGCCAGCCTCTCGCGTTGTTGCTCAAGGCGAACCCTCTGGTCACCGAGGTAAGCCAAGATCGCGACTGCCAACGGCTTTGGAAATAATCGAGCTACTTCAGCTTGCTCTGTTCGATATCGTGAACACGCCCGGTGTCGCTGCAGACCTCTCGCACATCTCGACGCCCGCCAAGGTCGAGGGTTTCTTGCCTCCGGATGATGGTCTGTCCAAGGCGCTCACGGGTGCCGACCTCGTCGTGATTCCCGCCGGAGTTCCGCGTAAGCCTGGTGTAAGTTGCGCATTTGATTATATCCTCGTCAAACATCTGCTAAATCTCGTATAGATGACCCGGTAAGGCAATCCGCTGTCTTCACAAGCGTGTGCGCGTATTCATATGATTTCTTCCCCGCGCCGTCAGCGACGACCTCTTCAAGGTATATTCTTCCTCCCCGGTAGAGCCTCGTACGAAACTCATCGCGCGTGATAGATCAACGGTGGTATCATCCGCGATCTCGCCACCGCCATCGCAAAGACGGCGCCCAAGGCGTTCGTTCTCGTCATCTCCAACCCCGTCAACTCGACCGTCCCCATCGTCGCCGAGGTCTTCAAGAAGCACAACGTGTTCGACCCCAAGAGGTAAGCTCAGTTCCTCATCTCTGTAATCCGCACACGTGTGTGTGCGTTATCGGCGCAAGGAGTGATTTCTGACGAAGAAGTACACAGGATCTTCGGTGTTACCACGCTAGACGTCGTCCGCGCTTCTACCTTCGTTGCCGAGATTCTGGGCGACCTTGGCAAGTCGACCGAAGTCGTCGTCCCCGTCATCGGTGGCCACTCGGGCGTCACGGTCAGTCCAATCACCTCTCACCCGCCCCACCTTCTCCATTCATCCAACGTACTAACTGCATCTTCTCAACCACAGATCGTCCCGCTCCTCTCGCAATCCTCGCACCCGCTCCCCTCTGACTTCGCATCGGGCGAGAAGCTCGACAAGCTGACCAACCGCATCCAATTCGGTGGCGACGAGGTCGTCAAGGCCAAGGACGGTGCCGGATCCGCGACGCTCTCGATGGCCTTCGCCGGCGCAGAGTTCGCTACCAAGGTCCTCAAAGCCATCCGCGGCGAGAAGGGCATCATCGCGCCCACCTACGTTCACCTCAGCGCCGACGAGGCCGGCGGTGCCGCACTCAAGAAGGAGCTGGGCACCGACCTCGAGTTCTTCAGCGCCAACGTCGAGATTGGGCCGGAGGGTGTCGCGAAGATCAACCCGATCGGTAAGGTCACGGAGTTCGAGCAGGGTCTGATCAAGGCGGCTATTCCGGAGTTGCAGAAGAACATCGAGACGGTATGTGGATTCCCTGCTACTATTTCTTCTTGGCTGTGCGCTCATCGTGACTGCGCACAGGGTGTAACCTTCATTCAAGCCCCCAAGCTCTGATGCTGACGACGATGTGATCCCTTGGGACTCTGACCGGAAATGCTGCTGCTGCTTGTACGTTGACAAGGAAGAAGAATATTTGTACACATGTAGATGTCTGCTATACATGCCGTTGTGGCTTCAAGATTCCGTGATTTTCGCCATCAACCAAGTGCCTCTGTCGTTGGATTGCCGCGATGCCGCTGCTCGTGAATACCCTTTCCCCCATCCGCTCGGCATGGATATTAACCCGAAAGGAAGCTTCTTAGCACGCCTTGCGTCATTACATATCGCAACATCCATTAATATGGTTATTGCGAGTCTGCTGTACTGATGATGATACTGCCCCCAAGAGCTCGTCTGGCTTTAGCTCAGATGCAAGAGGGCCTACTCCCCGCAGCATACACTGGCCCGTCATGTCCACTACCACTCGCCCTTGGGTTCGGTGAAGGTAGTCTGATGAAGGTTGAGAGTAAAAGAGCATGTCTAATGCAACGTCTGGACCCGTCCCTATGGCACATGCCCCTATCTGAATCACTCGAGTCGTGCACTAGAGCCCGGGTCTGTCCAAGAGACTATGCAGGATGCAATCACGAGAATAGCGCATATGCCATATATTGCTTTGCACCCTCGATATAAATCGGAAAAATCTTGCTCAGGAATGGCCCGTGTCGTGGTAGCAGAACGCAAGTCGTGTACACGCCTGACGCCGCGAACCGCGAGCGGTCGGCAATTCGGACCGACAATGCGACGCTTAGCAGCCATTTTTCTTAGTGCTTATACCTCAGGCGCTTGCATTACGCCCAGTCGCGCAGCGAAGTGTTCCGACGCCTAGGGAAACAGGTCTGAGAGCGTAATTCGGAGGCTCTAAGAGAACCCATTAGTGGATAGTACAGTATAGGCAAACAGTATGTATAGTACACAAGTATACAAAGAGGGCAGCGACAATGTGATCTCATAATCCACGCAGCGGTGGTGCACTCCAAGCCTCGGTAGCCGTCGCGAATCCATGTGCGTCTTTGATGAATCCATCTTTGGAGTTTCGGATGAGGACCTCGTTAGGTGGGCCAGCATCTTGACGCCTTAGAGTGATCGCCTGCACGCCGTACTTGGGCATCTTGGGCTCCCGCTCCTCGGGAATCGACTCCAGTGTACTCTCCCGCTTCCGCTTCTGCCCGCGAGGCAACTGCGTTCCAGATAAGGAAATGGTTATGTAGTCGCCGCCAGCGCGCTCTCTCGCATACTCCGCTACCTGATCCGGATGGCGCATGAACACCTGGTGGGACAGATCATACACACGCCTCCTCACGGGGTCATCACTGAGTGTGACAGGAGCCGGCGCATCCTTCCTCGGAGCACTTGAGAGCTTTTGTTGTACAGGGAGGTACATGGAAGGAATGCGGTCGACGGACGAGTCAGATAAACCGCGGCGAGGCCATTTGGCTGATAAGGCCTCATCGAAGCGCGCGAGAATGAACTGATGTGCGTCGAAGAGGGTGGGCCGCGCTGGAGCCGATACTGGCGGCAACGAGGATGATGGCGTAGGTTGGAGTCGTGCTGGCCGAGGAAGTGTTTCACCGTCGTCATCGTCAGTTTCTTCATCAGCATCGGCTGCAGCAAGTTTTGCAGCTATGGCTGCGCGATTCATAGCTTTCCTATAAGCGTGCAATGCCTCGTAAAGATTGTTCAACTCTTTGCGCAGAGTGATGATCAACCCGCTGAGAGGACGAGGAATGAACTTGTTCAACGCATCCTTCATCAGCATGATATCAGCATCTGAGGGTTCATCGTATAGGTCCGCGAGGAAATTCCGTTTTTGTCTTCCACCAAGTGTGATGCCGTCGGACCCGATCGTTTTGGACTCGAAGAGTTCAAGCATGTACGACTGGAAGTCGACGTCGCTCTGCATGCTGGTCCGCTGGACAGGGCTGTACCGATAGCGAAGTACAAGGAAGAGGAGGACCCAGAAAAAGGACTCAAGATCATCGCTGAGCGAGTGCGCCCGCTCAAAGGGCCTCGAGAGGAGCATTACAGATGCGAACGCCCAAGTTCCCTGCGTCGACGTTTAGAGGTGATATTCCTGCAGCGCAACGGATTATGTACGCACGGTTCTCCACAGCATGCGAGGCCCGCGACTAGCCGCGTCCTTCCGAGAATCGATGTATAGGGAGAGATCCCAGTCGATAAGCATGCCGTCTCCGTTCCGTTTGATCAAGATGTTACCAGGAGAGATGTCTCTATGAAGCATGTGTGCCTTCTCGTACGCAACTGAGTGAGCTAATATCACATTGGCCAATCAGCGACGCCGACCACGGGGAGTGAATCAGACAAACCTTTGATGGCGTGCGAAAGAGCAGTGACCATTTGCTTGGTAGATTCGAACCTGTAGACCGGACGTCCGATGTCCTTGAAGAGAATGCGATAGTGGGAGAGCGGATGCACGGTCCCGCCTGTGGCATTGCTGAACTCGTTCGTGCGCGTCCTTTGCACAGCATTGTCCGCCTTCCAGCGTACTTCGCCGGCACATTCAACCTCGGCAAGATGTGGTACACCCGCGTCCTTCAGTCGTTTGTATATCTCTCCCTCCTTCGTGAACTCGGGATCGTTGATCGGCCACGAGTCCTTGATCCAGTACGCGCAGCGCTTCTCGACATCGTAGCCGATGAAGCTGACGGTGTAACGACTGACAACTGATAGGTTCAATGCTAAAGGCTTGGTAGCAATCAGGGTTCGCGACCTCGGCAGTCCATTGCTATCGAGCTCGCTGTCGTCCCAGCACTCGACAGATCGCAACGGAGCGTCGTCGGCAAGCGGCACAGCAATCATGCCAGCGGTGAACTCTTGCATTGCCTTGCGCGCCTCCTGAACAACTGTGGAACCATTCCCGCCAAAAACTGACAAGTCTCCGACGGAGTCGTCAACACCTTCCTGCTGAGGCGAGCCGTATTCCAGGCGAGAGAGGAATTCAGCCAGTAGCGCGCCGTCGTTAGCGCGCCAATCGAAGCGCCCAGATACTACGGTGCCAGCGTGGTCGTGACGGATAAGGCGCGCCCAGCGCTCGAGGATCAAGATCGACGTGACAGATGTGCGGCACTGACGGCTGAACTGGTGGCGAACGTCGCTTGTTAACTGGTCGGGAGTAAGGGATCCTTTCGACTGCTAGATATTGAACGTCAGATGCTACTGTCCAAGCAAATGAAGTCCATCATACACACCCAAGCTCCACCCTCATCTGACTCTCGATCAAAGATGATATCCTCCTCTTCAAGCTTGAACTGTATTGTGACTCGCATACGCTCCCAGTCTGGCGCAAAAGCGAGAGCAGATTGACCGTCCTTCCTGACGCCCGTATTCGATAGTTTGGTCATACCGCTGGCGCCGACATTGAACTTCGTTCCACAATCGCTCACGGCGAGGCTCCCGTCCTCCATATTGAGACAAATGTTCTCGGTACTGAGGAACTCAATGGAGGAGCAGACCTGACTCGTGTTGATAGCACGGCACTAGATGACAGGTGAGATCACTATATACATATATTACAAGAGATTACGCACGACATCCGAAATAGTATCCTTTCCACGATAGTATCCGGAGTCTTGTCCTCCCTTGATATGATCTTCGTGGGGTAGCGAGACCGTGAACAAAAGCTTGGGTAAAGGCGGGCGAGCTGAGGAGACAGGATGAAAGGAGTCCAGAAAGAGCATGTATGGAATTGGGCCAATCAATGCGTCCGCCATGTCTAGCGCAAGTGGTACGAAGTACGGAGACGGTTGTGAGAATAGGACTCGAAGATGAAGCGCGCGGGTCGTGTTGGGTCTGCGTAGAAGCGCATGTCCAACGCCCGCGACTGCATTTATAGGCCTGGGGTTGAGCCTCGTGTCAAGGACTCAGAGTAATATGTGGTTGTGGTTGTGGTTGAAGCTAAGACGCGACTACATACACATGCAGGTTGTTGAGGAATTTCGGCATTCGGGCCGCGTCCTGCCGCGTCTCACCCTGGGGCTGTGGCGCGTCGCCGCGTGGGGCACCCAAGTTAGTACAAATTGTAGTACATGCCACTTCTCATTTAGTTCCCGCGCTCTGGATGTGGTTGTATACCAACCAACAGGATGTCATACTCAGTGCGGCTCGGCTCAGGTAACCAGTCTATCGACACACTCAAGGCTCAATTGGTCGGCGACCCGGGCCCCGGGTGGAACTCAAATCAGGTTGGCCGCCGCTGGCGGAATACTAAATGACTATGGAAGTGCCGAAAGCACGCTAGGTTCACAGCCAGTCTCGGAGGCAGTACACATTATATGTGGTACAGACGAAGCAATGAGTTATAGTATACAGTTGGTACAGGCTATGCGCCTAAGACGGGCAGATAGGGACAATATCAATCACTCCAAGCCTCCAGGAATACCCTCTTTCCATTCACATCCTTACGGGGTCTGCCATCCTTATCCATGCGCTGACGCTTAGGCGGCGGGGTCACCTCCCGACGCTCTAAGACCAAAGCGACACATTCCTCATCCGAATCGGCGGCCTCCCCCTCGTCGCTCTCGTCGATAGTAGACAGTGCGCGCTTCACCCCGAGTTTCGGTTTAGGAATGACGAAATCTTCACCAAGCCTCCGCTTCACGTCTGCAGCGGCGTCTTCGCGAGCTACCTCGTAGTGTAAGTTGTTCGTCGGATCGTGTAGGCGTCGAAATGTCGGGTCGTCTGAACGCACGCGGCACACCGCTGGGACCTTCTCCAGTTTCGATAGGGTCTTCAGAGAAGAACTGACGCGCGGGAAGCGATCTATTGCAGCATCGTCGTTGCGCCAGCCATCTTTTTCGAGAGCTTCGGTGAAGCGGTTCTGGAGGTGCGTCGCATTGGCGAACACAGTCCCAGCGGCGGAGAACACCATGGTTCTGCAGGCGACGGCCCTCCTCGCCTTCTTCTGGCGAAGAAGTGCTCTAGAGTCATCGGCATGGCGTGATGGTCTAGAAGGAGCGTAGAGGTTCTTGAAATCATCGCGAAGTTTGAAGAGTAGAACACCGAGCGGGTCGGGCATGTACTCGCCACCTAGGTCGAGCATGTCTAGGAGCGCAGTCTGACTGATGTGGCCCAGTCCCTCGCCAAACTGACCCACGAGAAGGAATGTGCGCTTCTGCTGCCCGCCCGTGATGAATTCACCGCTATCCTGCCTCCACTCGAACAATCGAAGAAGGTATTCCTGAAAGGTCTTGTCATATCCGGGAGACGCCCACTCAAAGGGGCCGTAGCGGTATCGGAGAACTACGAAGAGCAACACCCAAAAGAACGACTCGAGGTCGTCGCTGATTTCGTGAACTTTGTCGGACGGTTGCTCGAGAAGAGCGCACGAAAGGAAAGCCCATGTACCCTGTGATTGAGGTCAATGTCCGTATGGTAATAGGAGCAGATAGGGGCACTGACCGTCCTCCAGGATAGCCGAGGCTCTTGATCGTCGATCAACTTAGCAGCGTTATTGTAGACGAGCGCGAGGTCCCAGTCGATGAGCATGCCGTCTCCTTTGCGGTTGATGAGAATATTGCCAGCACTAATGTCGCGATGGAGTACATTGGCTTTCTGGTATGCGACAGAGTGCGCTGAAAGAGCGTTGTGAGCAGGGGTTGAACAAGAGCGATAAGAACGATCTCACCTTCAATAGCATGCGACAGCGCACGGACGAGCTGCTTGGTCGACTCAAACCTGGTGATGGGGCGGCCGATGTCCTTGAACAAGATACGATAGTGCGAGAGCGGATGGATGTTGACGGTGGACCCAGCCCAAGGCGACCCTACGAAGTCGGCCGTCCTTGACTTCTGCACCGTGCCGTCTTCCTTCCACCGAACCTCGCCCGCGCACTCGACCCCTGCAAGATGAGGAACTCCCGCTTTTGCTAATTGCTCGTAGATCTGTCCTTCCTTCTCGAACTCGCCTGGGCGGTCGATCGGCCACGAGTCTTTGACCCAATACGCGGTTTCGTTGACCGGGTTGTAGCCGATGAAGCTAACGGTAAAGCGGCCCACGATCGAGACGTTGACGCCGAGTGGCTCGGTAGCGATGAGAGTTCGCGCAGACGGCAAGCCGTTGTCGCCCAGCTTGCTGTCGTCCCAACGCATTACAGCGCGTAGCGGAGCATCGTCCTTGATGGGGACGTCTATCATACCAGCGGAGAACTCTTGCATGGCCTTGACAGCTGCAGAGAGTTGGGGCTTCGTGAAGACATTTGAAGCGTCGCAAACAGAGTCGTCGACACCATCCTGCTGGGCAGTAGCATGCTCGAGGCGAGACAGGAACTCAGCCAGTAGGCGGCCGTCATCAGATCGCCAGTCGAAGCGCTCAGATACGACGACGCCACTGTGATCGTAGCGGAGAAGGCGTGCCCAACGACCCGCAATGGAGATGGATGTTACGTGAGTATGCGACCGAGCATTGAACTGGTGTAGAGCGTATGACGACGTCTGGCCACTCGCATGTATCGCATTGGGACTCTGATGCACATATCCGTAAGTTGAAATAAACACATATATCAATCAACATGTTTACCCCCTAACACGATGCAGGAGTCACTCACATGCTTCTCCCGTTGCTCAGTCATCCAATCAAGACACGTCTCCATGATGGGGTCCTCTGACTCGAGCCTAAACTCGATAGCAACCTTCATGCGCCCCCAGTTCGGCTTTAACTCTAAGCGATCCTCACCAGCCTTGGGCCTCAGCATACCACTAGCGGCGACCTTAAGCTTGACGCTGGGAGTTTCGGCGGCAAGAACACCGCACAGATCGACGCGCACGCTTTCTGTGTCGATGAATCTGATGGATGGGCACACTTTGCTGTCATTAATTGCGCGACACTATAAATATAATCAGACGACAAGCGTTTGGAAGAGAAGATACTATTCGTACAACGTCGGTGACAATGCTGTCGCCGCGGGTATAGCCATATGTTCTCCCACTCTTTCCGTCTTGCTCGCAAGGCAACGGGGTGCAGAAGTGAAGCTTGGGCAGAGACCGGTTGTCAGAGCTAGTTGGATAGAACTCGTCCAAGAATAGCGCAAGTGGAATTACGCAGCCGGTAACGTCCTCCATCCTTGGTGAGTGCTCGAAACTCTCCTGTCGTACTGATAAGGCAATTGTGAGTGGGATGTCTTGCGGCCCGTCGGGGAGCGTGCTGTAGCGCAAAATTGTGAGGCCTCAGGTTCAAACGCGGGCGCGGCAAGGTTGTTCTGGCAGCACATCACAGATATAAGTGGGATTCAGGCCTAATATACCCGCCAAGCTGTGGTTGACGTGGTTAGAGGATAGAAGGCAGGTCGCGTTCCAAGCGCAACCGCACGCGCCCGGCAATTCGGGCCGACAGCGCCATGCCCAACGCACTGGTGTTCAACCTTTGCACAATTTGTTTTCCAAAATAATCGCCCTTATTCCGATGATGCTTGCGCTCGTAGGCATAGAATGGGAGAAACGCATATCGGGTGGTGGAGTACAAGAGATAGTAATAGCCAAATAACAATTATTACAATACACTGGAAGCAAGCGACAAGCAAAGTTTGAAAATGAGTACAAAGCAGCTAGCGGCGGAACAATGTCAGAATGTGGCGCTCCAGGCCTCGGTAATCTTCGGGAATCCTTGTTCGTCCTTGACGATGTTACCTTCGGCATCTCGGACATAGACCTCGTTGGGTGGGCCAGCGTCTTGACGCTTCAAAGTGATCACCTGCGCCTCGTACTTGGCCACCTTGGGCTCCCTCTCCTCGGGGATGGAATCCAGTGCGCTCTCCCGCGCTCGCTTCTGCCCGCGAGGAGACTCCGAGCGCCCAGGTAAAGGAAGTGTGTAGAAGTCGCCGCCTGCCCGTGCCCGGGCGGACTCCGCCAACTGTTCGCGAGTCGGCCGGTCGTGCAGGTTGTTGGACGGATCGCCCGCGCGCCTGTGCTGGGGGTTGTCACTGCGCGTCGCGTGAATCGGCGGGACCGTCTCTTGCAAGCTCTGGCGCGTCGTTGTGGGAAGGTGGATGTAAGGAAAGCGGTCAATAGATGAATCCGACATAGGGCGGCGGGGCCACTTGGCTGCGGCAGCGCGTTCAAAGCGCCCGAGAAGGTACGTGGATGTGTCGAAGAGGGTAGGCACCGTGCGTGTCGTCAGATGCGATGATGATGATTGCGTGGCTTGAGGGGGCCGCGGGGGCTCGGGGAGTGCGTCGGCATCGTCATCTTCGTCGCCGTACTCGTCGTACTCGTCCTCCGCGTCAGTTGCAGCAATGTCAGCCCTCGCTGCCGCATCAAGAGCAGCCTGATCAGGCGCATTCATAGCCTGGTAGAACTTGTTCCATTCCTGACGTAGAGCGACGAGCAACTCCCGGAGAGGAGCAGGCATGCCTTTCCTAGAGACGTCCTTCATCGTCACGAATTCTGTCTCTGAGAGCTGACCTGGCGCCCCCATCAGGAAAAGCTCCTTTTGAGTTCCTCCGATTGTGATTCCGCTTCCGTCGATCGACTTAGACTCAAAGAGTTCCAACATATACTGCTGGAACGTCCCGTCACTCGCAGATTCGAGCCATTTGACAGGTCCATATCGGTAGCGAAGCACGACATAGAGCAGGACCCAGAAGAAGGATTCCAGGTCGTCGCAAAGCTCATGCGTTTTGCTGAACGGCTTCTTGAGAAGCGAGATTGAAAGGAATGCCCACGTTCCCTACATGACCGGTTAGAACGGGAGAACGTTGCACAGAAAGTAGTAGTCACTCACAGTTCTCCATAACATGCGAGGCCTGCGATTGGCCATATCCTTTGGGAGATTGCCGTACAAGAGGGCGAGATCCCAGTCAATGAGCATCCCGTCGCCGTTCCTCTTGATGAGGATGTTGTTGGGGGAGATGTCCCTATGCAGAACGTGGGCCTTCTCGTATGCGACGGAGTGAGCTGATCCAATCATGTGTCAGTCAACAACATAGACGATGACGAAAAAATTGAACATACCCTTGATGGCGTGAGAGAGAGCGGTGACAAGCTGTTGCGTAGACTTGAACTTGCTGACGGGACGTCCGATATCCTTGAACAGGATGCGATAGTGGGAGAGCGGGTGAATGTTCGCGGTGAGTCCCGACCATCCTTCCTTGGCGAACTCGTCCGTCCGGGTCCTTTGCACCGCCTTGTTCGCCTTCCAGCGAACTTCGCCGGCGCACTCGATCTCAGCAAGATGAGGAACGCCCGCGTCCTTCAACCGCTTGTATATCTCTCCCTCCTTCGTGAACTCGGGGTCGTTGATCGGCCACGAGTCCTTGACCCAGTACGCGCAACGCTTCTCAGCGTCGTAGCCGATGAAGCTGACGGTGTAGCGGCCGACGATGGAGAAGTTGAGCCCCAAGGGCTGCGTGGCGATGAGTGTGCGCGACATTGGCAGACCATCGTCGCCGAGCTGACTGTCGTCCCAGCACTCGACCGAGCGGAGCGGAGCGTCATCGGTGATGGGCACAGCGATCATGCCGTCCGAGAACTCCTGCATGGCCTTGCGCGCGTCCTTGACGACCTCCGAGTCTTCACCGCCGAAAGCGGAGAGATCTCCGACGGAGTCGTCGATGCCTTCCTCCTGAGGCGTACCGTGCTCGAGGCGGGAGAGGAACTCGGCCAGAAGCTCGCCGTCATTGGCGCGCCAGTCGAAGCGCTCGGAAACCACAACGCCAGCGTGGTCGTAGCGTAGCAAGCGAGCCCAGTTCTCGAGAATGAGGATCGACGTAACAGCAGTGCGGGACTGACGGCCGAACTGGTGAAGCACGTAGGTCGACGCCTGACCGCGAGCAAGGTGAGCTCTCTCGGTTTGATGAACGACGCCCTTGTCAAAGCAAGTCAGATGCTAAGTCCAGTGTAGACGAATTCAGTCGTACCTGCAGCTTCCTCACAACCTCCTCCACCTCCGTATCCGGGTCCACTACGACATCCTCAATCAAGAGCTTGAACTCCATCGTAACACGCATACGCTCCCACTTGGGAGTAATGATGACGGAGGCTTGACCGTCTTTAGGGTGCTGAGAGTTCGGAGTCTTGGCCATGCCGCTAGCGTCTACCTTCAACTTGTCTTGAGGATCGCCTTCAGCTAGGCTCCCGTCCATATTGATGTAGACGTTCTCGGTGCTGATAAACTCGATGGACGGGCAGACCCCGCTGACGTTGATGGCGTGACACTAATATAATTCTTAGCCGATGTAAGTGCGAGGGCTATGAGAAAACATACGACGTCCGAGACAGTATCTTTGCCTTTTTGGTATCCAGAAACAGGATACTGTTTCAGCTCACAGCCCAGCAATACCGTAAACTTGAGCTTAGGTAGAGGCGGCCTGTCGGAGCGAGCAGGATGGAACTTGTTCAAGAACAGCGCATATGGCATGGAGCTGCTGAAGACGTCCTTCATGTCTATCGAGAGCTGGTCGTAGGCTTGCTTGGCTGTAAGGCGGTTGCAGAGAGTGAACGGTCCAACGCCGGAGCGCGCGTAGCGTTTGGGGGTAGTCTTGGATCCCACTTTGACGTGAGCGCTGGTGCGTCGTTCTGGCGGCACCGCAGGATGCGTGGAAGTGTGTTTCTGAGCGCCGGCCATGGTGAGGAACGGGATCGTGGTGGGAGGCAAGACGCAAGAAGCAACTCACGGTGGCTCAGGTTTAAGAGGACTTGCAAGTGATGGTGGTTGCTTCTAATCGATGCACGTGCAAGTTCCCGAACGAGTCAGAGATGAGGGTGGTGGTTGAGGTTGAGAAGAAGACGCGAGCTGAGGCCGCGATCAACCACACCAAGCACGTGGTCGCGTTTAGGTGTGCCGGATATCGGGCCGATCTGCATTTTCTGCAGCGTGGTCGACGACTTTGACGTGAGTCTGTCTTACAGTTCGTAGTGACACACCCAGCACTGCCGCCGAATGAACTTGTACCTAGGATGAAATACATCCTATCCTGGAAGAAATGCAGAACGTCTCTAGACTACGTATCCTCAATTACTGCCAGTGCGAAGTTGATCAGTTGGAGCGAAGCGCTGAGCACCGGTACCGGCTGAAGAGCGCTGACGACATGATGCTCGGGATTGTTTACCGCTTACTTCCCCCTCTCATCGCCTCTCTAGCGAGAGCTTTTCGGCGAGCCGCAACGCCCTCCAGAAACCGGTTCGTTAACAGCTTCGGTGAAGTTGGCACGATGCATGACGAACGCCTGCGCAGATAGATCTGAACATTGGCTTGGCGACGATGTCATCCCTCCTCACCCGTTTGCACGCGAAAGTCGCGAGCGCGCGTGCCAATGCGCATGTTGCGAAGAACCGTCTGCACCATGAAGTCCACGAAGCCTCGGGAAAGGCGAAGTATGTTGACCTGTCTATTCAGTTCATCGGGGCGTCCGGGGTGCGTGCGCTGCTCGCTTGTTCTGCCGAATAACGCGCTGATCTGCACCGAGAGTAGTTACCGAAGATGGATCTTGCACGTCTTCCCTATGTACTCCCACCTCATCCACCCCTAATGAATGGCTTCAGGTTGGCACCGCGGACCCCTTCTTCGTCGCCAAACTCGACGACAACATCAGCTACATGTGCGTGCCTGATACGGATACTTCTCCGTGCTATGCTAACCATCTCATAGATCAACCGTGCAGCCCGGGACACAAGCGCCCGTATGGAACGAAAGCTGGCACGTGAAGAACGTACCCAGCACTGCCGGTCTGAACGTGACCGTCTACGATAAGGACAATGTACGCGCTGTTTTCATCCAGATAGTCATGTATATTGACGCTCATCCATTCAGGGGCGTCTCGACGATGTCATTGGCACCTTCCATACCACGATCAACCCCGGCGCCAAAGAAGTGCGTTCACCTCTTCTCTTCTCCCGCACTTGTATACTGAAACAGGCAACGCTAGTGCGAGATCGAGGGGACCATCACCGGCCGCACGAAAGGCACCTTCTGGCTCAAGATCGAGTCGCGCGAACCTGCCGACAATATACAGCACTGCCCTCCATACACATTCGACGGGCCCATCCGATATTCTCGCCACTTCTCGCCTACCGTCGGACGGCTCACAGCTGTGAACGACGAACGCTTGTACTCGACTTGGAAAGTTTCGCTCAAGGCCGTACCCGCGTTCTTTGATCATACATTCCAAGAGTGGAATCACGATTACAGGTATGGACTAACATACCGGCAGTGCCAATGTTCTGGATCTGATTTCTGGCCTTCACAGTGCTGCGAAGACGATCTTCGGTACTGGTCCTAGCTCTTTCGCCGTCCGCTCAAGCATCAAAACCGGACACAGCCTCCTCTACGCCCGCTCAACCCGGAACGGCTTCGGCACCATCCAAACCGCCAAGGACGTCACCGATCTCCTCTGCGGCGGCGGGCGCAGCAGTGGCCCTCGCGAACTGGCCAAGCATCGCGTCAAGCCCGCAGTCTACACCTACGTGATCGCTCCAGAGGACGAGACCTTTCGCTTCTCCGAGACGGGCGCAGCTTTCTTCGTCGACTTCGCGTCGAAGCATGCTCTTCATGCGAATTGTTCCGAGAAGGTGTACTACTCTGGCGAGTTCCATCCTCGTCCGAAGGGCGGATGGGCAAGCTTCTCAGACGATACGCCTGATGATCAAGTCGAGTGGGAGCTCGTCATCGACAACAACTCGTCAGTTCAATTGCTCTCCTCCATGTTCTGCGATACTGATCTGAACATCGTACAGCGGAACTTACTCTCCTGACAAGGAAATGCTGCCCGCGCTGCAAGCTTGCCTCTCCTACAACTTCCCGTGGTTCACTGTACTCGCACTCGACCACGAAGATCCCGCACTCAAAGAAAGCCGCGAAGCCTGCCGCGACTACGCGCTGACCAAGCGTGGCGTCACGCAGGAGGAGCTCCAGCCACACGCCAACGAGGGCGAGGAGACCCTCATGAGCGCCATCGGACACGGCGCTCATGCCCTCGACAGCGACGCCATGGGCGAGGGCGTTGCTACCGGCAGCTCCTGAACGACTTGTGGTCTACGTTTCCTTACTGGTTTCCCTCTCGGACAGTCTGAATTATGTGTATGTATATTGTCTGATATGTACGCTGTCACGAGAAGCTATACCCTGGTCAGCTGATGAAATCATGTACTATACTTGTGTGTATATACTAGCCTTGTATCGTGACGAACTCCCTACACACGCTATTCCTTGCAGATCCCAACGAATGCTTGAACACTTACGTCAAGAGCGCAATTTCAGCTCCATACGCGACTGGCGCATCTCCAAGTATGAACCATTATTCTGAGTAATATAGATGCTATGTAGATAGGTGTGTGAGCAAGGATTGGAAAGAGTGCGACTAGACAGCATGAGCGTGCGATGTATGGACAATGCGACGAAGAAACCGATGTAGAGGACGAGTGGGGCGAAAGAGAAAGCAGTACGAATGTGTAATGTACGACAAGCACAAGACGGCTGATAGATCGAGCACGAGGAGTCTACGAAAAGAAGTACAAGCTCTGCTTGATCTTGCTCACATCAAACTCTCCCTTCTTCGGCAACTGCGGCAATAGATCAACGAGATCTACGAACTTGCCATGCAGCTCCTCAGGCGACGGCAACGCCTCCTTGTCCTTCTTCGCAGCCTTCCCCTTCTTCTCCGTATTCAGCAACTGCTGCACCTCCGCCCTGCGCTGCCTCGCGTCGCCATCAGCAGCATCCTCCAGCTCCGCACCAATCGCGTCCGGCGCATCCTTCAGGACCGCTTCTCCCTCGACCGGATCCTGTACATGCAGTTCCGCATCGCCATCTTCACCCGGTAAACCCGCCTCTTCGTCTTCCTCCTCAGCCTCAGCATACTCATCCACAACGCCCTTCTTCTGCTCCGCACTCCTCTTCGCCCTCGTGAAGTCGCTCGCCGCACTGGTCAGGTCCAGATCATCTCCCTTAAGCTCGTCAAGCTTGACATCCTCCGCAGCATACAGCGCATCCCCATCTTCCGCCGCGCCCGCATGACTCTTCATGAACGCCGCGGCCTTCGCCGATACAACGGGGACCTTATGGTCTGCGTACCGCGCGCGGAACTCGTCGTCGAGACGCTTGAGGACGTCGGAGGAGTGGAGGTCAATGAACGTATCGCGGATGACGTTCGACATCTCGTCGATGTCGCAGGCGTGGGTCCAGTACGAGTCGTGGACGGCTGCAAACATCAGGCCGCGGTAGGCGCATTCGATGGCGGTTTTGAGCATGTGGGTGGCATCGAGGGAGTGGATGAAGTTGGGCGGGAAAGCGGTGGCTTGCTTCTTCGCGTTCACTAAACAACGCAATCAGCACCCCGAAGGAGGGCGAAGGAGATAAGGACGTACCCTCAGCAGGGATATTCGGATCCGAGATGAACACGCTCTGCACGCTCGTCTGGATCTGCTTCCTCTTGACCTTCCTATACGGCTGCGCGATCGGCAACCCAAGCAACGTAGTCCAAACGACCGCGCCCATCTGCTCCTTCCTAACCCTCATAAACGCGCTCTTCTTCTTTGCGTTCTTCCACGTCCCACTCGGCTGCACAATGCTGAGCGCATGCGGGAGACGTTCGCCCGGCACGGACTTCGCGATGGCGCGCGCGGACATGGTGAGCCAGCGCATGATCTCGTTCGCGCCTTGGAAGAGATCGCCAATGCAGGAGAGGACTTGACGGGCGAGGTAGGCCGCGCCCATGTATACTTCTTCCGCGGGCAACTCGCCGCGCTCGCGGAGCTGCTTCTCGATCTGCTCGCGCGCGCCGATGAAGGTGACGCCGTACACGGTCGTCATGACCTACATCAATCAATCAGTTCCCACGGTCTAATTGCAGGATGAACAGGAACACGTACAGTCTGCTTGACGACCTTCCTAGCAATCCTCCCATGCAACAACTCCGCATACCGCCTAGTCCTCGCATCCTCACTCTGCAGATCCTCCTCGATCCTCTTCTCGACCATGTTCGCCACATACGTATACACGTCGCTCGGCCTCTCCGCCACATCCAAATTGACCTGCCGCGCACCCTGAGCATCGCCGCCCAGAGCGGCGTAATGCTGCAGACCGTTACAGGTACCGTCTTGGTGGACGGGTAAGGGGCATTCGTATGCGAGCGGGTCGGGAGAGTTTAGGGCGTTGGAGAGCTGCATGCATGTTGAGAGGCATTGCCAGGGGTCGTCGGCGTGTTTCCACCATGATTCGTGTTCGGAGGGGCCGAGAGGGTTCTTCGCGCTGTAGATCACAACATCAGCCTTCCGAACCCTGCAAACAAAAGCGGCGAAATAGACGTACGAAGCCATAATCTGCTCAATCCTCTCATCGACCCACGCGACACGCTCATCAAACGTCGCCTTGTCGTACCCATACAAGTTCGCAAGATGGATCTTTAGCCACCTCAACCCGCGCTCGCCTATACGCGTAACCATGAGCTCGCCATTCTCCCTGTATCACGAGGCGCGCTGAGGACTTACCGAGCGGCTTGGCTGTAGCGAAGAGCAACAACCCACGAGAAAGATCATTCCCCATATGGTTCAAATGCGGCGGAAGTGGGTACGCGCGTCCACGGAAATCAAGATTGTGCGGCAGATAGAACACGTCGTCCAAGAACTACACACACCCACATCAGCATCCCCTCTCTCTAGTATATACGCATAAAAGTGCCACTCACCGCGCGAGCAATCTCGATTTTATAGTTCACACTGCACCTGTCACTATGATTCGCGGCCTTGTCCTGCGCGTACTTCTTCGCGCGCGCGAGGTAGGCCATCCGGGCGTGCGGGTCCGTTTCGGCGTTTGCTGGCTTTTCGGGCGGAGGGCCGTCGAATTCGGACGGTGGGATCTTGCCCATGCGTTCGCCAGAGTTCCATACCTACCAAACATAGGCGAAGTGAGCAAACGTTGGTGGTGATTATGAAGGTATGCGTGAAGACGGTGATGGGAAGCGCACCTCGAGCACAACATCGAACAGCGGCCGATTGATCCTCCACGGCGTAGCGCCCAACGCATTAAGCCCGAAAAAGACCTGCTCCATCTTTCCCTCCTGAACCGCCTTTTGCAGCAGTGCTTTCTGCTCCTGGCTGTCCTACACCACCATAATCGCATCAGCATCACTTCACTCGCGGGTATGTGGGGGAGAGGGTACCTTGAAGCGCATGATATGACTCTGAATCGTATAGTACCCTCCCGAGTTCCAGTCCGTCCATGGTTTGGGCTCGACGAGCATAGGCAAATGGCGGGGGTGAAGCGTTTCGCGGACGTTGTCTTTTGCGATGCGTTCGGAGACCTACATGAGCCCACTATCAGCGATCTGCACCGCCATAAACGAGTTGAAAAAGGGACTTACGAGCGGGTTCAGCTTGATTGTCCCCAACTTGAACCCCCTGAAGTACTCGTACCCGTGGCTGAACGCGGGGTGGTACTCGACGACTTCTTCGCCTGTCGCTTTGTTGCGTCCTACACGCTCGACCTACACAGCATGCACGTATCAGCATCTGGTCGGGGGGAGATGGCATTGAGGTAAAGCATACCTTGGCCTCCTCCATCAACCGATACACACAGAACGCGCCGACGCGTACACGGACGATTTGACTCCAATCGTCTGTCCACTGCACACAACCATCTCGTCAGCGTCCTACTTCTCCTTATGCAGAGTAGAACTAGCGACGTACCTGTTCCGCGTCGGTCATCTGTAACCTCGCCGCCACACGCCTCTTATGCAGATCCGCATACGAGAACCGCGTTCCATCGGCAGAAGGACCAAGTGAAGGAACCGACAAGCCGTATTTGCGGCTGACTTCGGCCTATTATAGATGTCAGCATATATGTGGGATGCAGAGTTAAGAGTGGGATGAAGTACCTTGTACTCGCTCTCAACGGCTTTTCCCACAACGAGCAATGCCCGCGCAGTCTTCATCCCGTCCGCGATACCACCAGTACCGTGCAACCGCATGATCTACATCGCCACACATAAGCGAGCGCTCGACTGGAATGACAGGTGTGGGAAGCGTACCTCGAGAATCGTGATAAGCGCCAGCTTTTCTGGTTTGAGCAGTTCCAAGAACGGCGCGACGCGCGTGATGTCCCTATTCCAAGTCAACAACATGTTTCCAGAGCGCATATACGAAGGTAAAGGGAAATGTCGCTTACTTGTCCGATCCACCAACCGCACGATCTTCCTCTCTCCGAACGGCACGAATATCTTTCTTGAGACGTTCGACGAGTTTGACGTTCCAGTCCCACATCCACCGCTGAATGCTCTCGTCGCTCTTCCGGGCATTCTACACGTGATGCGTCAGCTTCCATTCATCTGTCAATGCGCATATGCAAGGTGAGGACCGTACCTTGTCCAAACCGATCTTCTCGAACTGCTCGGCCAGCTTGCGCAGCCGCTCGCCCGCAATGTCAAGAACGGACCGTTCGAGCAAGAGCTGACGCGCCATTTGATCCGCCGGGAGAAGACGCTTGAAGAGTTGTGTTGATGTGAGATGATCGCGCAGGATTTGCAAGTTGAATGGGACTGTCGAGGCCGAGCCTGATGGTCCAGTCTGCACAAAGATATAAGCAACATATATGCGTGTGAATGGGCAATGGAGATTTACCGCTTGAATCTCGACTGGTTTCACGTCCGGCACGTTTTCAAGCGAGTCTTGTTGGAGATGCCGTGCAATCTCGTCTGCTTGTACAAGACGCTCTGCTACGCCTTTGAACGCGTTGTCTTTGGCTGCTACTCGGAGGAGTGTCCTGAGCATTTCCGACGCGACCTGTACATTGTGTCAACACAGAGACATATGTAGGAAAAGAGATAGACATACGCCGTCGTCAGCAATCCGATGATCCGACACGACCTCTTCCACGGCCAAATCATGCCTCACAATACCCCTCAACACCTCCTTCGGCCTCAGATACACATCACTCTGCAACTTCCCCACGCCTTCTCCTTCTGCCTCGACCTCCTCACCCTCCTTCGCATTCTGGCCATACATGACCCACGCCTGCAGCGCCAACGCATAAGTGCCCGCACTCGGCGCAACACCGTCGCTCCCATCATGCAATATTCGAATATACTCCAATGCATCATCAAGCCAAACGACGGCCTTATGCGGTTCGCGCTCGATCATATCGAGACACGCCGCAATGACGCGGTTATACGCGGCCACTTCCACGCGCCCCTCGCCAGAACGCATCTCGTCGAATATAGCGAGCGCGCGTCGGACGTCGTAGCCGGCGTGTAAACAGGCGTTCATCACGGCCCGGAGATCCTGTTGTGCCGTATCGGGAAAGAACGTGTCGGCCATTCCCTTGCGACTGTCTTCGGGCAGTGGTGGGGGCATGAATGTCATGTGAGGGCCCAGCTCGCCGGACAGAGGTTGGAGCGGCGAGGCCGACGTCGAGGCCAGGCGCAGCGACGAGGAGGACGCAGAAGGGGTGGAGTGGGACGCATGACGTAGCGCTGTGCTTGGGAGACGCGCTGCACGTCGCATGGTGGGCTGCTGGTGGTGAGCGCAGGCTGCAGAGACGCGTCGACGGGCGCGCCAGCGCGTCAAGCCAATTTCGCGCGCGCCGTGGCAGGCTTCCCGCGCTCAGGGGTTTCGACGCGTCGATCCTTCCGTTGCCGCCGGGTCGTCGCGTCTTGCTTCGTACTACCATCGTGTGCAATAATACCTCCCAGCTCACTAGCGGACCTCGTCTTCCGGTACATCTTGCGTGAACGATACTATTGCTAGTGCATAACGGTTGAGGAAGCCCTGCGCGGTAATGGCATACAGTATCTCCGTCTATGCTCGCGAAGGCTCGGAAAGGGCGGCGCTTGTCTGGGTCCTACCGGCCTGCAAGAATGCAAACACGGTTTCGAAACCTACAGAATGAAGATTTCTCTATCGTCTGCCACCATTACAGTCCACGACATACCACATACCTATACCCTATCGCGGACCCCAGAGAGCATTCGTTCTCAGCCTCGTTTCCTATCAAATAACCTATCAAACATTGCCCGAATAGCATCATGGACCCCGTCACTCTCATAACTTCTCTCCTACCCGCCGAGGTTATACCAGCAGGTACGTCAAGCCCGTACTCACTCGTGATTTTCATCTTACAGCGTGTCGCCCACAGCTCATCCCGCGTTGTTGGCAGCGCCTGCCGACAATAACGATGCCGACGACGAAGCCATGTCTGCAGCCGTACTCGCCTCGATGACCCTTCTCCAGTCCGACATCAGATCTATCTTCTCCGACCGCTGGAAGACCCGAGCCGAGATCACCATCGAGATACAAGAGCGTCTTATGATATACGGCGTCCCCCCGTCCGTCTCGATCAACTGGGTCAACAGTACGTCCCCCCTCAACTCCTTACCCCCTCACTTTCATCCCCGACTGAACGACGCCCCGCAGCCCCCGCCATCCAAGCCGTCTTCGAAGACCGCGAGCTTTCGAACAGAGAGCTGTACACCCTCCAAATGCGTATCCTCGCGAGAGATGCTGAGACCGCCGCTCTACGCGAGGAGAAAAGGCAGCTGAAGCTGGAGAGAGAGGCTATACTCGAAGTCAAGCGCCGGATGGAACGAGAGCATAGGGCTATGCACTCTGAGTTCCTCGAGCAGTACAAGGTCATTCGCGAGGATGGGACGTTCGAACAGCTCAGCGCAGATGAGAGGGCTAAGCTTGAGGCGCTTGCCGCTGGGTCCCGGGAGGCTTTGGGCCACAAGGCTTGATACGTGTTGCGTTATATACCAACCTGCGATGTCCCACATCATACTATTATCACACTGTATTGTCGCATACTACGTGAGGTGCGCGGATAACGCGCTCGTAGCAGATAGGATGATGTTGCTCCGCGCGTGCTTTCTGCGCTCAGGGGCTTCGGGGCGACTGCGGGGCCGCCGACTCGCGCGCCTTGCTTCGTATTACCATCGATGAGCCATCACAAACGCTACTTGCCGCCCGGTATACCCACGAACGCGGATTCATGATGCTAGCAGCTATCATACGAGCAGTGACTGTCTTGCACACGAGATACGCCAGAGCCGACGCGCATGGATCTCAGACGCTGACAGGCGTCTTCGCGATTATCCGGCAGCCCGCAGGAATGCGAACATGGCGAGCGCTCGACGCTTCACCTTCCTCCTTCACCGTTCCCATCACCAGCGTACCTCCCCCACTCTACATTCAGCTGTATCTGCGCTGGCTCCATAGCACCTTCCGTCGGTAAACTTGACAGCGCATCCAGCCAGGCTACAACATGTCGGACCTCTTGATCCTTCTCGCTCTCGTCCCATTTGCCGGGCTGGTCTCAGCTAGTACGTCAACTGACGCTGAAGCCCGCTGGATGTCCATGTGCATATACAAACTCATTCTTCGCCCAGCGCCTGCGTCACATATGGTTGATGACGATAGGGATCCGTCGAGCCGCTTCCACGCCGACGCCCGGGATATCCTCAAAGACCCCTGGAAGCGCAGCGACGAGATCATCGCCGAGTTGCAAGACTGTCTTGAGAGTCGCTATGGCCTCCCCACGCCGATATCGGGTGCCGTTCTCAACAGTGCGTTCAACCCTCCTTCACCCATACTCGAGCTACAGCTCACGACTCAACGTCCCACTCCAGATCCTACCATACAACTTCTACTCCAAGAGCGCGACAACGACATCCAGATGCGATACGACGAAGAGATGGGCCTTCTCGAAATAAAGGCCAATCTCGTCGGTATACGAGAGCGCTTTGCGAAATCGTACCAGACGATCAAGATGTTCATCGAGGCCGACAGGCCGAAGGAACGGGCGTGCACTCACGCGTGTACGGAGCTTCTAGCCGATTATCGGGTCTTGTGTGAGGCCGTAGAACTGAAGTTCGAGGATGTGTCAGCGGCCCAGCGGGTCGCTAGGGACGAGATGGCTGCTCTTGCGCGCATGTGTCTGAATCTTGGAGAGCCGGCTCGAGCGCGATCATCCCCCTCTTCTGAGGACGTCATGTAGAGTGCACGGTTTTGTAAGCTCGTAGATCACTGTTCCTCTCGCAGACCCGAAGTTCGCGACCGCATGTTTCTCTCCTCGATCATTGTAGATCTGCCTCACCTGCATCTTACCCTTGAATTCACAAACTTCGGGAACCGTGTATATGCACGTGGTAGTCCAGGCTGGACGTGCACGCGGCGTTGGGCCGCCAATGCTCCGTCGATGTGGTAATCCATACCAATATCAGCGACTTTATATGTCTCATGCATATCATGGGTGGTCTGCGAAGTCGAGCAAGAAGTGCGGCGGGCGGCGCAAAAGGCGTGCAGCGGTGCCACCCGCGTTACCTCGGGCACCTTTTATCATCCCGAGAGTGTGATCCGGTTTCCGCGCTCAGGGGCTCTGGGCCTCTGGCTCCCCCAGGTGCTCAAAGCCTGATGCGACTTGCTTCACTTCCGCCATGAGCGCTCTGCCAATACGGGTACACGCCGCAATCCCATATTCTACTGTCCCTAGGGGACTCTCTGAAAGAGCCTGTACCTACACTCTCGCGAGCACTACGCGACTAGTACTCTCCGGTAGCGTCGGTCCACAAGAGACTGAACATAGGCATCGCGCGGCGTGGTTTTCTCAACCACGGCACAAACCACATCAATGCTCGTATATATGGGCTAGTTTCTCCTGGAGTCTTCCCTCACCATTCACTCTCATCCCGCCCTGTATCTTTGTCCGGGCAGCACCATGTCGAACGTCGATCCCCTGCTAACGGCCATCCAACCCGACGCCGAGCCTACCCCAGAAGGTATGGCACACTTACCCTCGGCTGCCGCTTGTGTTTGATCAACACTCCAGTCCTGCCCGCTCTGCTCGAACTGATGGCTACGGACGACGATGACTCAGATACAGAGCTGGCTCGTCTTGCAAACGATATTCGTGCCGTTATGCGCGACCGCTGGAAATCTCAGACAGACGTCACTCTTGAGCTATTAGACTGCTTCATACGATACAGTTTCCCTCTTCAAGATGCAATCAACATGATCAACGGTGCGTCGAACCCTTCTCCATGAGCCATACGTTCAGTCTCTCACACCTATACATTCGCATAGATCCTGACGTCCAAGCCTACTTTCAACTACGTGCACAAGCTAATCAAGAGCTCTACGACGTCGAAATGACTCTTCTCGCGGCACAAGCCGAGAGGGCCGTCCTGCGAGAGGAGAATAGGAAGCTAGCAAGACAGCGTATCATCAAATGCTACGAGATCATCGAGATGTACGAGGCCTCCTGCGAAGATGGGAGTATTGAGTACTTGAGTCCGAAAGGGAGGGCCAGATTGGAAAGGCTTGTCGCCGAGGCGCGGGAGGATGTGGGTGAATTGTCTTGATGTCTATTTGCCTACGTATTATATTGCATCCTTCCTCCATCCTACGACTATTTCTGGGGCTCGAAGAGACACAGCTTAAGGTCGAGTTGGGGGGGGCAAAACGTTCCATTTCGGGCACGTGATATTCATGTCATGGTCGACGCGCGATTCGTCGCTGCGAAACCTCGCGTGGTCTCGGAGTTCGCGGGCCGCAGAGGCGAAAGGCGCTCAAAATCGTTCCATGACAACGCGTGCTTCGCTGGAAGCGCTCTCGGCATCTACCGACCGTGGAGGCGCGTCGCGCGTCCCAAATCGTTCCATAGCAACGCGTGCTCAGGCCGTTGCTAGTTCACACGCTCGGCATCTGCCGCGCCACTCTCGAGTTGTGCATTGTCTAACCCGGCAATACTGTATAATTCACTATGTAGGGCACGTCATGTTATCGTTTACAACGTAACACATAAAGTAAAGACCCGCTCTCAGGGGACACTTGGGCGGACGGAACATCCATGGGGGCCGACAGAATGGACACAGACGTGTCCACCACTGAGCAAGGTGTCTGCCTGAAGTACCAATGGCATTCCAACTATTAGCTTGAGCCTGTACGGCGGCCACGCCTGCCCCCAGTGATGCGATGGTCATTGACTGGTCACCGGCAGTCGCCCTGCAGTGATGCGGACATGAACATTAGCCGGCGACCTTGACTGTGCACGCGAGAGGGGAAGCCCCTTTGAAAGACAGAAATGGCGGCGGGTGTTGCCAGTCGTGTCGCTTCCCGGTTTGGCAGACTCCGCAGATGCCGAGAAGATACATCACCAGCTAGTGTAGAGCAGTAATGTTGCCACTGACTCTGAAAAGGCAAGTGGATTCCCATTACCTCTAGTGTCTGTATTGAGGGCAACAGAACGCTGGTTCAGTTCTGGGGATCTCACTCAGCTCGTGATTATTGTTGGCATGGCGTGCAGCCGAGTCGGGGAGAAGAAACCCATGGGTTCTTGGTACGCTCGTCTCCGGAGCGGGATGAAGACTGGAAATGCAGATGATGGAGATCGTTTGAAGACACGGAGAAGCTCGAGGTGATGGGGTTGGGGAGGCTGAAGAGCCGGCGGGGCGGGGCACATCACCGGTGCTGAGTGCGGCCACGGCAAAGCATCCTGAGATGACACAGCGACGGGAGCAATATTCGACGGCATAGCATCTGGCATCTGCAGATGAGCCAGTGACACTCAATGAGCCAAACAGTAGAAAACGCGTACGGATGAGCGATCGTCAGGGATGCTTAATTCAAGGTTCGACGCCTTCCTTCTCGTAGCTGTCTGCGCGCGAGCAGTAGCATCTGCAACCCTGTCTCTTCCTCGCAGACCGACATGATCTAGGCGATGAGGCGATAAGTGGCATGGACGTGCTTTACGAGGTGCGGAGTAGGCAAAGGAGGAGAGTTGCTTTATTTCAGTATCAACTGCACGCGACGCGTCGAAATGTCGATCAGTGCATCTCGAGCTTGGCCGAGGTACGACCGCACTATGCACATACCGACTCCCGAGATTACTAGCCGAACCACACCGCACTCGGCGTGTCCGAGTCACAACCCAGTAGAGCTTGAGGGAGTAGCACAAACATGAACCCTGCACCATGCGTGCATCAGCATATTCAGCACTACACATATGTCGAGTCTTGCAACAAGCATCAGCTCTACCACAGTGCGAGCGAAGCGAGCGTAACATGACGTACGAGGTGCCCGCGATGTGACGAGCTTGCGAGTCGCATCGCGGGCACCTCGTCAGGGTGGGTGGGTG
>UWZB01000820.1:88889-143090 GCA_900536885.1 Peniophora sp. CBMAI 1063 | reverse complement strand
GGGGGGGAGGGGGGGGACGCACGCGGCGGTCCCAGATTAGGACTTGGTCTTGGTGCGAGGAGGCGAGGATGTGCGCGTTTTGGCGGTTCCATTTGACATGCGTTCCTCCCGCTGTACATCCTCTTCAGTACCCAGTACAGTCTATAGATAGTGTAGACAACACACCATTAAACGCACACAGCCCCATAACAGGCTTCATCGTCGCCCGCAAATCCCACGCCCACAGCCACGAGTCGATCCCCGTACTCACAACCACATTCGGCTCGACCGTATGCCAGTTGATATCCGTCACCGAGCGGTAATGCGCGTGCAGCACGTGCTGGATCGCCGTGGGCCCCGCGAGGTCGAGGTTCCAGATGAGGAGCTTCTCGGACGAGGTGCTGACGACGTACTCTTCGCGCGCCGGGTGCGGGTTCCATTGCACGTCCGCGACGTCCCATGTTCCGCCCTGAGGAAGGAAGCGCGGGAGCTTGTCGGGCGCGGAGAGCGAGATTATGAAGAGGCCTTTGCGGCTGTGTTCAGTCAATGCGCATTCCATATCCAATGCAGATAAGGCTACTTACGCGGCGAGTACGACGTCCCTATACGACGGACTGATGCTCAACTACACCCCTCATCAGCCTCCCTCCCCCTCCACACTTAACAATAGATACATACATTACCAATAGCGTCCCCAATCATCCTCTTCATATCGATCGTCAGCTGCTTGCCCACCCCGTCGTCGGGCGAGCTGACGATCCCCTCGCCATCGCTGTTCGAGCCCGGCAGGATCCGCGTGTGGGCGTGGCGTTGGGTGATGGAGGGCGCGCGCGGGGCGAAGTAGGAGGGCGAGGCGCCCGGGACGAAGGTCGTGGACAGGTCGTCCGTGGAGAGGCCGGAAGACATCACATTTGGTCGCGGTGGTGGTCAGGGTGAAGTTGGGAGGTCGCGCGAAGGGAGCGCCACGTCCGCGCGCGCTGCGCGGCTTGTGCTCGTACCATCATCTCTGCGCAATCTCATTCTCTTCAAACCCGTGTCTCTCAGTATACGCAAGCGTGCGCGCTGCCATCCATAACGCTTCTACTCATGATGGGCTCGCCACACCAACATTCGGTGCGGGGAGATGTTCCCGAGCGCAGTGGGTGATCCCCCAGCGCGCTGAGTCGCCAGCGGTACAGGCATCAGTATGCTCAGCCATCGAGCCGGTCTGTGACCTTAGACACGCAAAATCATCGTGCGTAAACTTTCCACTCTTGCCATCCACACAGCCTGACCTTGTATCCGGACAGCGCGCGCAAGCATAGTTCGCCCCCTCTCATTGAAACCCCAGGCGTACGCGCATGGCAATGACACAGCCCGCCGTCGTCGCCTATCGTGCATCATGCGCCACACCAACAACGACCGCTACCCATACTGCCTCACCAGCCCCCCGACACTACCAGTACGTTCTCAAAATCGACAATCACGCACGGAAACTGGTGATCGCGCCTTGACGTCGGATTGGGCGGCCTGCGCCAACTCCTTGGCCGAAGGCGCTCGGTTGCAACTGAGGATGGAGGGCAAGCGGTGGTGGAAGTATACTAGAGCCGTTTGGCCGGCACACTGCAATCCCAGAAGGGAAGCGGTCTCGGCGGCGGCGGGATGGGGTCCCACAATAGCTCGACGCGCCGCTCTCGGCGCGGCTAGAGGTGACTGCTGCCTGTGCGCGGTCCCGCCAGAGGTGCACGGAGGCCGGAATTGCAGACGAGAAACGGTCGATGTCGGACGTAGCGTTCATCCCCTTCGCCTGGTCCCGGCGCCTACTGTCTCGCACGTGTTGGGATGTCTTTGGGAGTGGCCGAGTTCAGGCGGCTGCCAGTGCCGTTACTGCCTTATAGACCTCTACCTGCAGTTGTACATGTATCTATCGGTATATTTTCTATTTTATTGAATCCAGCTATCTTATATGCTTCCGGGCTGGTCCGCCGCGACGCGGTCACATGAGTGATGCGCGAGGCGCGTCTTTGACCGCGTTAACAGGGCTTGAGAGAGCGCAGTTGTCGTAGACCGGACTTCAACAACAGGTCATCGCCCATGGCTATCTCATCTGCGCGAACGCCACCCATCCGACGCGGGTAGGCGCGGATGGCGTTATACAGCGCAGAGCCTGCGCCGAATTCGCGCTGACTCCGTAGTGCATTGCGAGAGTGCAAAACGCTCAGCGAGACGCAAATCTGAGCTCAGGCTACTCATTTAATGGGCTCGCATCACGGTAACGATACATCTTCAGATACTGACGGCCATCTCGTGCCGTTCGATACTTACTTGTAATGAGTTATACACCGAACCTACTGTATGAGACCATAGATCTGCGCCGTCTCGCGCGGAACGCTTGGTTTGTCTTTGATGCGCTTGCATCTTTTCTTGTGTTGACCTTCCTTCCAGTCTCTGCGCCACAAGTCAGCTTCATAGCGCAGAATTGGATGATTACGTGGGAATACGAACTTGGTCTGGCAGGGTTTGCCGCAATACCGCTGATGACCGAACAGCCAGCGTCAGATTAAAGTAGGCAACGCACGACTCCAAACGGGGCTTACCACTTCACCACAGCCCACGCAGACTCTCGATGGATTCGGTGCCGCCTCCGTATGATACCGGCACTCCTTCCATGAGCACGATCGAGCAGCACGCTTGCCAAATCGCTCGTACTCTTCTCGTTCTTTGCTTTCGTCCAACCCGACCGTCATGCCGAGCTCGTACCATGCCTGTACAAAGTCGTCGCGGTCCGCGTTGTGCGATAGACCACCTTTGGGGAGCGTGTGCAGTGTAGCGAGTGTTGGGTACCATTCCCTCCGAACGGCGTGTTTGAACGCTTTCAAAAGCAAGTTCCTGCCGCTTCGCATGGAGAGCGTATGTCCGAGCTCGGTCCAGACCTGCATGGGGTGTAGACAGCATGTCAGGCCGGTATAACCTGCGTACAGGCATGAGCACGCGAGGTCGCGAAGTACAGTATCATAGTATAGAATGGCGCACCTAGCGGGACGAGAGGCTGTATCCGGACCGCTAAAACAATCGTAAGGGATAGTAGCTCAATGACATCGCACTCTTTGATCAGATGGGCCGCTCCCTCGGAGACGCTTGAGATATGAGTGAACAAGCTTGAAAGAGACCCGGATTAGCTAAGGCGGGGGTAGAACGCGCAGATCGGGCTCAAAATACCTGAATATCATCAGGGTCTGATATAGAATCATGAACAACTCCATGTCATCCCTCGCACCCTTCATCATCTGTCGATCTACGGCCTGCCTCATACTCCAAAAGGTGCCAGCAGCTTGAACATGAGGCGCGAACTCCTCACGCACGATCGTCTTGCCGATGATCTTGAAGAGGAACAGTAATCGAGCGTCGATATGCTGCGGGTGACGAAGGCTGATCTCCAAGCGGTCGAGATACGCGCGAGGGCCGTATACATCGAGTATTTCTTCTTTGATGAATGTAGTGAACTGTGGCGGCTCGTCCTCGGGTATGTCGAAGGGGGTTCGGAACGGCGCGGGCCAGAGGTCCGTGAAGGGCAGGACGAGGAGGCTCTCGACGAGTCCCAGAGTATCGGTCGGATTGTGCCCTTGAAACCATCCGAACAGAGCTACACGGCGAAAAGGCCCGTATTCCGGCCCGCCCAATGATTCCCCCGACGGATCGGTTGCGCTGAAGTACGACCGATAAGCCGGAGCCGAACTAGGACCAAGTAGGTGAAGAACCTCATGTGCTTGCTAGCCGCCAATAGCAATCGCGTCAGCATAAGCTGGTACATCTCCTTTGACTGGTTGTTCCAGTGTGTGCAGACGAAAGCATATGGTCGTTTGTCTACGCCGCGCCATAGCTGGTTCGCGAGAGACAGAACACGGGCGCGAAGAGGGGAGTGTCGCCCAGCACCATCCGGTAATTTCTTGCAACGATCGTCAATGGCGTACATCATCGACTCTAGTATCTCAAAAAACTTGAGTGTCCACGTCTAGCGCATCCAATCAGTCAATGGCGGTAAGAACATCCGAAACGAGACCAGAGCTTACGGCGTAGATCTGGCTCAGAGTGTTATCATCGTCAAGGACTTGTTGACAGAAGTCAAGCAGACCAGCATCAATGGCTCGATACCAGCGTTCCGAGCCCGTGTTTGCAAAGTTCCGCCCTGTCTCCTTGTAGAAAGCGGCGCCATATTGCATAAGAGCAGACATATTCGGGCCGCAGGGGTGCATCTTCAGTTGATCGTGTAGTCGAAACAGAGGCTCGAGAGCGGCCTCTGGACTCTTCTCCCATCGTTCGCTGGCGTCAACGTAGGCTCTATCCAGCCCTTGACTAATTCTGGCTTTTGTCTTTTCTGGGTCCTGCTCTACGGGTACATTGGACCAGCCGCTAGGGAGGATGACGACTTCTCGGGTGATCTTCTTGGCGAAGGGTTCATCAAAGTCCATGCCGTCGTTCATGGGGAAAGCATCGTGGTTCATGGCGAGTTCAATCCGCGAGGATATCCCCAGCCGGAGGTGAAGGTCAGAAACAAGAGGAGATTGGGCATGCTCGGACTGGGCTTGATCCGCACGGATCATTCTCCACCGGACTTGAGCGTCGGAGATACGGTCCGCGTCGCCCCCGATCATCTCCGTCGGGTGTGGCATGTGCTCTCATCCGTACCACGACGATTGTACCGCCCAAAGTAATCCTCCCGGATTTTTCGACAGACCTAGCGACACTCGCGAACTACAAGCACTCGTCCCAATACTACACCTATGAGACTCTACGTGAACGCTCTTTATCATGGGCCCTCCGCGGCGCGCGCCGCGGCAGCCGGATTGCACCCGGATTTCCGCAAACGCACTGCAACCGCTTCCTCCTCGAGCTGCTTTCGGATATCCGACGCCTGTTGCTGTGAACCAATGCGACCCAAAACGTGACTTTTTGCACTGCGCGTAGTCCATCGACTCCATTCATCACCTCGGACGTTCGGTGACCACGGGAACGTTCAATTGCCAACTGCTGCCGGATCGCCAGTATATGAACACACTTGGCCTTGATCCAGGAGTTGCACCAACTTCCTTACTACGATGACGCTTGCTTTTCCTCCTCCACCAACAAAATTACTCGCTGCACCTTTCGTCGTCGCCGGTCTATCGCTTTGCGCATTGACGGGATACCTCGCGTTCACCCTTGCCACAACATATATTCGCGGATGGCGCTCACCGTTGAACGTGCTACCCGGCCCACGGCCTACTTCGATCCTCATGGGCAACTTCGGCGTCGTCAGCGAGCAAGAAGGCGCGCGCATGATGGAGAACTGGGTACACCAGTTCGGACGCGCGTATGTCGTTCAGAGTGTTCTGGGGGTATGTCCTCACTTGTGACTCGCTTTGATCTCGACTGACGCACGGCTGCGATCAGAGAAAGAAGCTCTTGACTGTGGATGCTAAAGCACTGCATCACATTGCACACCATGGCGATCTCTTCCAGCGGAGCGAGCAAGCGCAACATATGTTCGAAGCGATCTTGGGCAAAGGTGTGCAGTTCATCGCAATATGAGTGCTCGGTCACGCTGACCTGTTCAGGTCTACTCTTCGCAGAAGGTCCCACGCACCGCCGTCAACGGAAGGTCATCGTACGTGCATTATTGAGTATCCACTCGATGCCTTGCGCTGATACCTTGATATTGCATAGAACCCCGCCTTCGGTCCGGTTCAGGTCAGGAAGTTTACCGAGATATTCGTCGAGAAGTCCAATGAGCTGCGGGACATCTGGCTCGATCTCGCGGCCAAATCCACCCGCAAAGATGGTCGCGTACGTGTCAACGCGTTCTCCTGGATGAACAAGGTACGCAGGCCTCTTGGCGTGAGGAAGACTCTACCGACACGGTTCTGCAGGTAACATTGGATATCATCGGACTCGCAGGTACGCCATACAGATCGTCAACTCATTCACGACTGTCGCTGACTCAGTCTGACAGGCTTTGGCTACGAATTCGACTCTCTACACAGAGCAGAAGACGATCAGGACGAGTTGTACCGTGCCTTCAGCAGGACCATAAACTCAAAGCGCAGTCCTTTCCTCTTCGTTCAAATATCCATTCCCATTCTTCGTGACTTGGTACGCCCCTCTCACTCTGACCTTTCTCCCAAGCCATGCTCACGATCGTACGCCAGCCTTTTGGCCCCGTGGCAGAAAGCAAGAGGAGCACCGCCATCATCCGCGAAAAAGGAATGGAGCTCATGCAGGCGAAGAAGAAGGCTATTCTGGACGCTGCCAACGGCGGCTCGATGGAGAAGGCCGATTTCGGTAATGATTTGATCAGCCAGTGCTTGAAGTCCAATCTCGCCAGCGACCTCCCGGAAAGCATGCGGATGAGCGACGATGAGATCAACGGACAGACGCCCACCTTCTTGCTCGCTGGTACGTACTGCGAGATCTATCCTGGCGATGACATGACTCATGGTGACCCAAAGGACACGAGACGACCAGTACTGCCGTATCGTGGACTCTTTTCGCGCTTGCCTGCCACTCGGACGTACAAGCACAGCTCCGCGCCGAACTGGTTCAATTCCCGCACGACACGCCTTCAATGGACGACCTTAACTCGCTGGTAACACTCGATAACGTCCTACGCGAAGTCCTTCGTCTATATGCACCCGTCACGACGTTCCAGCGCGACGTCAAGCAAGATACCACCATCCCCCTCGGCACACCGATCGTCGACAAGTACGGCGTAACGCGTTCAGAGATCTCGTGAGTCTGCCCTGTTGTAGCCATCCTTCATGTATGCATACTGATACGATACTTGTAGAGTGGCCAAGGGCGACCAAGTCTCTTTCCCTATCCGTATCGTCAACCGCTCGGTCGAGATCTGGGGCGAAGACGCCCACGAGTTCCGTCCATCACGTTGGACCGACTCAGCGCCAGAAGCGGCACATGGACTTCCTAGCGTCTACAGCAACCTCATGACATTCGGCGCCGGCGCGCACGCCTGTATCGGCTTCAGGTGCGCGCGGTTTTCCTGCATACGTTCCGGCGCTGTGATACTGATGTGATCCAAATCTTTCCAGGTTCTCGATCATCGAGGCCAAGGCGATCCTCTTCTCCATCTTCCGTAACTTTGAGGTTGAGCTGGCCGTTGAGCCGGACGATATTGTGCGGCGCGTTGCAATCGTTGGTAGACCGACAGTGGCGAACAGCCCGCAAGAGGGCGTGCAGCTTCCTATCCTCATTCGGCCGATCAAGCCTACGTAGTAATTACTTGACCTCTGTTGTTCTTACGTTTGGACTTGGACATTGGACTTCCCTGCGCTGTACTATATCTATACGCCACACATATCACATCCGTCGTTGATCCGTCGACGGCTCGTGCACTCCGGCACATGCGGTCCGAGTGTCTCACGCCTCGGGCAGCAAAGGCAGCGTGCGCGTCGCGCCAGTTGCCTCTAGAACTATGACCACGACCAGTATCGGGTAATACATCCGCCGCTCAATGACATGTGCCAGTACAGCCATTTCCGAAGAACCGGACGTTGTAGGTAGTACTTTGACTGACAAAGCTGCAGTGCATCGTGTGCAGGTCATGCCTGTATTCCGTTTCGAAGAGGCTCAAAGCGTGGCGCTTGGGGGGTTGTGTACCGCTCTTTGACCACAGATATCACTCAGAAGCAACTGGCTTCTCCCGTCTACATGCGGCTACCTCCCAGGCATACCTTCTTGTGAGAGCTGTCAGCACATGGCATATAAAGTGACGGCGCTGCCTTCAAGTTGAGCTCGCTCAGACTGACTTTTCGTGTCCGCCCACTGCACTTCTTCCTGCTGTTCTCTCTCTCCCTCATGGAGCCCCAATCAGAGCACAGATCAACTTATGGTGTGTTATGCGATTGCCAGACTGCATCGCGGAGATAGGCGAGACTGAAACTTGTGTTTGTAGGCAGCACATTCCTAAACCCCGAAGATCAGTTCTGGTCCATGTACCTCTCTGACGCTGAAAAGCGCGACAAGATACAGCTCGAGAGATGGAAAGGGGACACAGACGGCATTCTGATATTCGTGCGTCTGGTCGTGTTCTCGCATGGGCTGTGGTACTGACACCGATCCCCATATGTGCAAGACTGGACTCTTCGCCGCAACTGTTGCGACGTTCGTTGTCGCGACGATTCCGGAGCTCTCACCCGACACGGGCGAACAGACCGTCATTCTGCTGTCTCAAGTGCTAGAGGTACTGGCCAACCAATCAACAGCTGGGCCTACCGCGCGAAAAGCAGCGTCCGAACTATCCTTTGCGCCTTCCGCACCCTCGCTATGGGTGAACTCTCTTTGGTTGATCAGTCTCTTTCTGGCACTCCTCTGCGCGCTGTCTGCTACTCTTGTGCAGCAGTGGGTCAGGATGTATTCTCAGGGAACTCAGCGCCGGGGCGGTCCAAGCATCCGAGGGCCTCTATATGCTCAACTGGCTGAAGGCCTCGATCGTCACCGCTTGGAAGACGCCGTGACGATGATTGTTTTGATCCTGCATATCTCCGTTGCTTTATTTTTTGCGGGACTGATTGTCACGCTCTCGCCGGTCAATACTATCGTTGCTACAGCTTTCTCTGCTGCGACTGCTCTCGGAGCGATAGGCTATATCGGGATCAGTATTCTGCCCGTCGTGGACCCCTGGGCTCCCTTTCACACACCATTGACCGCACTATTCCAGGCGGCCGCGCGCTCGATAGCAAACGTACATCGCGCCTTCGCGTTGCTCTTGGGACAAGTCAAACATGTATGCATTCCACCATGGGCTCATAAAGCATGGTCCGGATTGAACAGGAAGTGGAGAGGGATCACATCGTCCCTGCGGTTGTGCGGCTCCTGGTGCGCGGAGGATCTTGCGGAAGATAAACCATCCGAGCAGCAGACGACCTTGCGCTACGCCCTTCGCCAAGTTCGAGACTCGGTGGACGAGCTACATGAAGCAGATCAGTTCTGCACATCTCTTGTGTCAATTTTGGATACTACTGTGCACTCACAACGTAGACTCATCTACGTGCAATGTCTAGCGGCTGATCTGGACATATGCACACTGTTGGAAAGGCTCGCACAGTCATGCGCAACCCTGAGTGGCGCCGAAGATGCGACAGCCTCGACGAGACGTTGTCGTATTTTGAAAGTCTCATTTCTGGCGCGAGCTTTGATACGCCACATACTCCCCGAGAGCACGTCTACGCTCAGGCATCCGCCCTTATCCGCATCCGAAGTGCGACGTATACTGCATACGTGCGGGACGATACACTGGAACTGGGGGTTGATGCCGCGTTCCAGTACTCCGGAAGATCGCTTACTCTCAGATTGTTCGTTTGCCGTATTGCGGGCCGACATCTTGTCCGCGATCTCTCAGTGTAGTTGCGAGCACACACGAGACAGTCGCGTACAGTTCAAAGACTTACGGCGTGATGCACGAGTGCTCTTACAACAGCTGAGACACCTCAACACGTTCGGGACAGCCACTTCATGGCTTCACCATTATGAAGCTTATACGACAGGCAGACCTCCGCGGGTTCCCTTCCCGCTCGACGTCGGAAGCTATGCCCGTCAGTACATGCTAGATAACCTCTTGTGGATGCTCAACTGCGTGATCGAGCTCGGGTCATCCAGTGGTGGGGTGCTCCTAGACTCCTCGCAGAAAACTTGGTACCCGCAGGTAGAACACGCGTATCGTGCCACATTACTTCGCTTCCCGGCCGCGAGCAACTGGCTCATGCTCGAGACATATCATGATCTCAAAGACATGACGCACAAGCACGGTGCATCACACAGTGATCCGGGTAGTGAAGACGACGACTGGCTTGATGTCGCCGCGAACAGATACCGGACTCGAACACGCGTGGCAGATCGCTATACCCAGCTATTCGAGCAATACCCATGCTTCTGCGACTGGCTTTCTGTCATCTGTTGTCGCATCAAGGAGCTCAGGGAATGTGGCCCGCGACGACGACGTGGACCATCCGATACCAGGGTCAATGGCACCACTCCCAGATCAAGCATCTCCTCGATGGAGTTCGTGGTCGTACCAGTGTAGGCTGGCGACGCCATGACAGACATCACTTGTATCTCCCTGTGCGGGGATGTTCATATATAGCCAGTGCACGGTGGTGGTGATGGTGGTGGTACAGACGCAAGGACTGACTGGAACGAACCAAGAACGAACGGCGAGCGCTCATATTGATGAAAAAATGCCACGCGACCGATTGATAGCCGGACATCGGACTTGACGCAACTAACACCGTTCCCGGTTTCGGCCATCGCGTTGAGCGCGTTGATTTGACTTCGCCCTCGCAGGCTCCCCCTATGTTGATCTGGAGACCTAGTCAGACAGGCTATACATAAATACACCTATTCATGGACGATGCGAGCGCCCGCGCAAAGACTGATACGCCAAAGACTGCAGGAGGTACACAACTAGATATATTACGACCAGTCACACAATCGTCGAATTGCACCAGAAAGAGATACGCAGTTGAGTACACGACTGAGAACACATAACAGCAAACATACAGAGACGAAGTATAAAGGAGGTCGGGAGGAGGGGATTGCTACCGCAGCGAACGAGTCACGGGCAGAGTGGAAGCACGCCGCGGTGCCTTCAACGACGAACTTGAGCGACTCTTCTTCAAGCTCTTGAGTGGGTTATGACGCGACCGTGGCACCGCGAACGAAAGGGCCGACATGCTGCGAGTATGACGATCGTAGGAAAGAGGTACAAACTCTCGTTTGGTAGGGGAGGCGGACGAGAGCGGTGTATCGTGGGACGAGCGCGGCGATGTACGGGAGGTGGAACGGCGCACGCTGTGCCGCGACGAGCTTCGAATAAGCAGCTTGAGCTTGGGTCCTACAGACCCTAGAGCAGTGATGGAGGTAGGGGACGTCGCAACTGTTCCAAAGGAGGCCGAGTCTCGTGCGCCTTCCTCCAAGACGGCCAGGGCCAGCGGTTCTGACGAGACGGCATCTAACGTAGATGAGCGTGACGAATGAGCCGCGCTGGAATGCGTAACGGCCTGACCGGCAGTTGCGCTCTCAAGAGAAACAGCACCATCGTCGACGATGTAAGCAGTCGTTTCACTAGCGACTTCTGCTGTAGGTGACTGCGCATCGAGACGCGTGGTATCAATCGGAGTTGATAGCGGTGGTGCGGTTGCAGTTCTGGCATTCTTGACGCCAGATGCGGGGGCGACCTCTGCAACCTCAGCAGCTGCGGAGCGCGCAGCGCATTGTGTGGGATCATAGTATTCTTTGACTCTAGAGGCAGCGCTGGATTAGTGAGGAAAACCGAGATTGGGTCAACAACGCACTTTTCGATCATTTCGCATTCCGTGGCGAAGAGCTGAGGGTCTCGGACCTCAGTCACCATATCCAGATCGTACCAGATGTTCACAACCGGTAAATCGACGCTCCCGGGATTAAACAACGCGGCGGCGAGGAAACCAAAACCCGCCAGTTCAGGAGGAAAATCTGCCATGTCAAAAGCAGGAAACTCTTCGGATGATGGGCTTTTGGGTAACTGATTGACGGGGCCGTCAGGGCTGGTCTCTGCTGGGAGGGGAGGCAAGAATGACAGGTCTGTCGACAAGCCAACTGTGGTTGGCGGTAAGCGCTCTAATGCTTCCGCGTCTCCTCGGTCGCGACGCTCCTTAAGAGTGAACAAGCGCTCCCTATCCTCCGCCGTAAGTCTGTTGGCACGAGCATTGCCCAGGTCGTTGGGAGAGAACAAGACTTGACTATAGTCTCGTTTGGCGGTCGTGATTCTGCAAGGTTCCGCCGTGAACGTAGAAATATAACAGTCTGGCCAGGGGAATGGTGCGATGGGCGCGATTGGCTGGCGTCCCCCATAGCAGTCGGCATTTGGGAGGATGGGAATGCAGGCAGGAGTGGCGTCACAAAGCGAGGATTGAGGGGGGATACCCTGGCACACAGGCGCGAGAGTGAATGGGTTGGTCGGGCGACCCTCAAATGGAAGACCGTGACTCTTGAGTTTGATGTAAGCCAACATCTTCAAGCAGTATACGATCGCCTGCTCACCAATCCAACAAAGGCTACATAGCGGCCCGATGGGATGCGCTTTGCGCTTTCCATTGCTTCAGCGCCGAGGTGTGCGACGGATGCGACAGGGTCGAGGGACATGACACAGAAATCTCCTTCAAACGGTGTCTGACGACGAGCATAGCCGCGTTGATATTCATCCGGGTCGTCGATGTATTTGAACTGCGGTACTGGGGTGCGGGGTCTCCTAAGTGAAGGCGCAGGTGCAGAGCGTGTTCCGGTCATGGTGGATTTTGCCGTTTGCTAAGTCCTTATCCTTCTTTTCCCGTCGGTTATATACCTCGACGCGGACTCGCATCGCATTTGGTTCGCCTTTGTCCTGGACCGCCATGATGGGTTCGCCCGACCTTTTTGTTCCTGAATGGAAGCAGAACAAAGGGCTTATTGGATGCACTCTTGCGGTCCACCTCGCCATCTGATCATCTCGCTAGCTCAGTTGACAGGCTTGCCCGTTCCTTACCGTGCCGCCCGATAATGTACAATACGCTTTCACTCTCCTTCTTTTGTGTTACTTCTGGAAGGCGCAATCTTGACTTCATTTCACGCGGTGGCGCCTTGCCAGGTGCCTTATCTCGAGACAAGTGTTGGGTGGTTGAGACTCTGAGCTTGAACTTTCCTCCTGATTATATATAATACGGTCAATCGACGAGAGTCTCTCGTCCAGCACCCTCTAACGACTCGCACTGCCGGCAAGATGCAGTCCTCACACTCGCTTACGACTACAACTCCCACGTTTCATCCGACTTACCACCATAACACCTTTCACGTCAACAACGTCCAGGACTCGCTGGTTGGCAGCCCATCGTGTCCCGAACATCCCATTCCATACCCAGCGGAGACGCTCTCGGACGTCAGGTCTGCGCCACTTCCTGGAGAAGCCTGGCGTACGAAGGTCTCTATTCACCTGCCTGTCCTTGAGCTAGTGAAATCGACGGTGCCGGATATTCAAACCGAAGTACCTCGTTTCAGCGACGCCCTGCAGAAGGCCGGACGTCATGTAGAGTACAAGGCACGCCCGTGCATAGCTCTCGGACGTCAGAAAGGACGCTCTTTTCTGTCGTACGCGTGCGCTACGTTCGGAGGATCCAAGCTTGAGATGGTCACTGCTCTGACTCGGCGCTTCATTGTCCGAATTCATACTGCACGCCATCCTGTATTCCACCACACGCACATACACAGCACTCCTGAATGGGAGGTAGAGCCAGCGAAGCCGGCGTATGTGCTTTCAGTCCCTTTCATCAGCGAATTCAGACCGGACTCCTTCGTGGTAATGGACGGTAGGGACGAAAGACCAAGCTGGCCGGAGACCAAACTTCCTCGTCTGGAGGTTTTCAATGAGCGCAAGTTCCAGTTCGGTCCGGATGCGTTGGACGAGATACAGGCTCAGTTTATCGAGGCGCGTCGACAGTGGGAGTGGGAACTAGATCCCCGAGATCGGCAAGCTGCCGTGAAGGAAATTCGGGACTTATGTGTGCGTAGAATCTGCCATCTTCGGTCTTAGCTATCATCTTGACAACACCTTGGCTTGAATCAGGAAGAGATTTTCGCCACGACGAGAACAAACAGAGAGAAGAAGCGGCACCAAGTCAGGATTGATAAGTTGGTGCGTCTGCAACACTCAAAAGTTGCCGAGCTAGTATTACTGACTGTTTTCTCTCGCAGGGTCGTCATGATGGAAAGCGCCTCAGGAAGCACGAGAGTGTCGCTCGAGATGCACTAGCGCAGCAAAATGTGCTTGCGCGTACAGCGACTGCATCTATAGGCAAGATAGACAGGGGCACCGGGCGCCGCCTGAGCCGCACCGGCAGCGGAGGTCGCATGCCTCGGATGTACAATTTCGAAAAGCGATACAAGGGCCTTCTCGCGTCTCAGTGGTCTTGACAATGGGGGCCCTTTCGCTCAGAGGCTTGACCTGGCATTGGGAGTTGGACGTTGACCGTCGCATTTGTTGTTTGGTGGAGACATTGTCTATAAAACGCTCATTACTGTAACATCACCAGTATCATTACATCAGGACTACTATAGACTACTAATACTACGAGTACCGAGCCGACTGGGCGGAGGTCGTGTGAGGTCAGCCAACAGAATCCGACGCCGTGTCGTATCCTGAGAAGCCTGATAGAAGTCCGGGGCCAGTACCATAGACGAAAAAACCTGATACAACCCGCACGCTCACGACAAAGCGTCAAGCGCGGTGGGGAACGCGCACAGAGCGTATTGTGGGTCGCATGCACAAGATGATGGTGGTACAGATGCAGAACGAACACCGATGACGCTAGCGTTGATTCTCAACCTTCCTTCCGACCTCCATCTACGGTTTGAACTTCTAAGTACTGGCTTGCCTGCGAACATGACAAGTCGCCTTCCAAAGCTGGTCGCATTTGATCTCGAGTGCGTCAACAACGCCACCTCGCGCGTGTGCATGGGGCGAAGTTGAAGGCATGCGCGCGCAGCTATACGCTCTGGCCGCTCTGGATCGATACCCATGTCTCTGGTACTTGCTCACGCCCATATCGTGCATGTTATTGTCCATCCTAACTAACTACAGGACCTCTCAAACGCCCGTCGGATAATGCGCTCAATGCCGTGAAGGACAAGCACGGCGAGACGTTTGGTTTCTACCACGACGTCCCGGAGATATTGCATCGGTTACGAGATGCGCGTGTCATCGTCGCTGCTGCGTCACGTACTAGCGCTCCTAGACTGTAAGTGCTCAGCAGTATCCAGCCAATACGCATCTCATGAGAGTATAGAGCGAACCAGGCGCTGAGCTTACTGCTCGTCCCGCCTAAGCATGGGGCGAAGGGTGCAGACGCAAAGCCGGAGGCTGCTATGAACTTCTTTGACCAGCGCGAGATTTATCCTGGTACGTAACTGGCCGTCTCATATTGGGCTATAGTACTTACTGATCATCGTGCAGGCTCGAAGATCACGCACTTCAAGAAGCTACATGAGAAGACGGGGGTCCCGTACAACGAGATGGTGTTCTACGATGACGAAGGCCGGAATCGCGAAGTGGAAAAACTCGGTTCGTTCACGAATTCCTTCTGTCGACTTCACACTGATATCTGTGGCGCTAGGCGTGACCTTCGTACTTGTACCGGACGGCGTCAACTCGCGCATCTTTGAGAAGGGTCTAGAGGAATGGCGTCGCCGTCACCCCGTGCAGGTGATCGAAGATGCGGGAGGCGATGTTGAGCATAGAGACGAGCTGTGAGTCTGCTTGTATGGAGACACGGATGGACTCGACGAGCTATGTAGCTTGTATAGATGGTGTGTACGCTTTACTTTAGACCTATGTTCATTGTGCTTACAAGTCCTCCCTGTAGTATCGCATGTAAAGTGTAGATATCTGGAACTTCACCTGTATCGTGCTACAGGTCCACAATGGAGTGTTGAACCCCGAGGTGGTTAGTTTGATCAGGATGACAAATACGTGAACACGGCCTGGAATGCACAGCAACCACACGATAGCCCGGTCCCCTTTTATACGAAAGACGCCCACAAAGGGCGCTTGCTCCCTGTCGGTCTAACCACCCTCGACCTCGCCTCAACGTGAACCACGTGGATTTGAAGCTCCGAGTCCCAACAATTGCAAAGGCGCTTGAAGGTATATTGTGCCGCGCTTGATGCCCTTTGTTCCCGACGTCCGTGTGGACCGCCCGCTAATCCGTATCCACAGACGGCGAAACCACATCGACAAAGCTATAAATGTAGCTGCTCGCCGCCGATAATGGCCGTCAACTCACCTCCCCCGCCCCTTCCTCATCGTGTTCACATCCACCGTCAACGCCAAAACTACTTGCAACACCATGAAGAACGCGCACAACCTTCAGATCGACGTGGCCGCAGTCCCTCGCGGTAACACTCCGCCACAAGTCCAGACGGCTCATGCGCTGGACGTGGACGTTCTTCACGCACGTATCGAGGAAGCGCGCCAGGCGCGCGCATCGATGGAAGCGGCACTCACGGGCGCGCCACTCACCAGTATCCCCACCCTTGTCGCGCCGCCCCCTACCGCGGCACCGCCGCTTACCGCACCACCCACCAACTTTCACGTCAAAGCAAGGCCTCGCAAGACCGCGCCATGCAAAATGTACGCGTACGGACGCTGCAATTCGGGAGATGCTTGCAATTATTTCCATGATCCCGACGCGCTCTGGACGCCTGGGCGGAGTATAACGTGGTGCTGGCGGTATATGGCGGGCGTATGCTTCGGAGTGTGCAAGTTCTGGCATCCGAATGATAAGGATATGGCTATTCGTACGTTGACTACTGCCCTGTCTCTGCCTTCGGATTATATTGACACGCAGAGCGCAGTGATGAAACATACACCCTGCTTGCTCCCGTCTTGCACTGGGGAGAACTGCCCGCGGAGGCACGACGACGTCGACTTCGACCCGGAGTTCAATCCGGCGGCGAAGAACGCCAAGGACGCGCCGCGTCTCACCAGCACAATCTCGCCGAGGGAGCGCGCGGAGCACGCCGCGGCTATGCGCGGGCGTCTTCAGGCGAGGATGCCGCTGCGGGTGAACGTACCCGTCAGCGCCAACGTCGTTCATATGAAGGCCCGCGCTAGTCCTACAGATTCCACCTCAAGCTCGGGCGCGGACTCCCTCCCTACACCGGCCACGTCCCGCGCGGACACGACGGACGATTGGCGCGCGCGCGATTCGGAGGAGCGGGCCGAGTTCCCGCATACGCCGAGCGCAACCTCGACGCAGGTGTTCGCGGCTGCGATGGGCAGGCTCCACGGCAATGGTCATGCGCGCAGGCAGAGCGTGTGGATGAAGAAGGATGAAAACCTCAACATCCCTGCTGCCGGGACTGAACCGGGATTCACCAGCTGGAGGGGGAAGGATGTCGTGAGATCCCGGCACGCGCGAAGCCAGAGCTGGGCGCCGTTCGACTTGCGTGTCACCTTCCCTTGAAGGGACTATCATGAAGTTGTGAATGTAGTGTGCAAATTTGACTAGTATCCGGTCGTAATGTATGTACAGATCTGAAAATACGGACATCCTACTCCCCTTTCACGAATATCAAGCGATATACTCTTGGATACTGCTCATCGTCCTGCGTCGTTGCTGTGTGACGTCCTTGGACTTCGTAGCCTGAAAGCTTCGAGATTGCGATGTGAGACTTTGCGGTCGCGTGTTGCATGCCTCAACCAGCTGGAAGGAGTCGACTCGTACACTAGATAGAAAGTTCGTGGTTCCCCGCCGGCGCTCATTTGAGCGTAGGGAGTCGGTGCGTATGATGATCAGGTAAGACGCCGTTGCCTGGGTTCACTCAGCAAAGTGATCGCGCAAAAAAGACGACGGGTACTCACGTCTACCTGCGCCGCTACAGCAGCGACGATAACGCCAGCTATATTGTGTCTCCAGACAAGCGGCAGCAACAGGATACCGCACATCGTGCGCATGACGCCCGATTCGATAACAATCCGCAACGCCGCGCCCTCCGCGCCGACGCAGAACCCACACGAGCGAGGTTTGGCATCAGCGTCGCGCGTAACCACTGCCCACACCCTCCAGGCGATGAGCGAGGAAGCGACGACTTGTACGACGCAAGATGTCAAGTTGAAGACGGTGAGGTATGGGACTATTGTTCGGAAGAATGTGATGGGTCCAGTGTCTGTGGGGAGTCGGGCCGCTGAGACGGCTGTGCCAAAGCCTCCCACTACAGTCGATCAGCGTTACGCGATGCACAGAGCAATTGGAGACACACCTGCGGAGGCCGTGGCCACAACGATCTTGGTCCAGAGTCAGCCGCGAGATCGCCACAGTGATGGGTGTACTCACTAAAGGGATGGTATACCGCCAACTAGAGTTCATCACGACGTGACAGCGCCAGATCTGTACTCGTCAGTGAGCGCCAAGCCTTCTGAGGTTCGTGCCGAACAGTGTGATCTCACCAAGATCGTGTTGTAACAGACATCCTATCATTACCGTGAGATCGCCGTCTGGTCGAGATGACGAATGGAACGACGTACGTTCGCCGTAAAGAACCCAAGCTGGACGGCCTTCCACCCAACCGCCCAGTGGTCGTTGAGGTACCTCGCAGCTCCATACGCTTCCGATCCATTGTGTATGTAGGCTTGCATCGCCCCGTAGAGGTAAGTCGAGGCGTGCCCGACGCAGATGCACATTTGAAGGAGAGTCGCGAAGATCAGCCGACTAGCGAGCCCGATGAGATGCGCTGAAAGACTCTTTGAAGCAGATCAGCGCACCCAGAATTGGCTACGCCGCTATACCGCCTGTTGACGAGTATCTGTACGCAGACGAAGCAAAGTACGAGGCTGTGAACTTGATAAATCATCCGCAGACGGCCGCGGCGAACCGAGCAGTATACACGTACTTGAAACCTAGGCGAGACGTCAATCGTAAACTTCATGTCAGTATATGACGCTCAAAGTCGACATACCGAGAAAGAGAGTGACAAGGAACGTAGCAATCAAATGGGACTTCGCCGTATACATCCCAATCTTGAGCGCTTTCGCATCATCCATGCCGTCGCAAGCGGCGTGCACCGGACAATGAGAGTGGGAAGTGGGGCATGCAAACGCAGCTCACCGCGTCTGGGGCACCTATATACGTACGCGGCGTCTATATGCGCCCATACTCCGTCCGCATCACGACCAGTCAAAGATTGACAAGGACCTACGTGATATTGGCCGATCGTCCATTCAACGGACTTTCAGCCCCTCGACTAAGCGGCGTCATATTCTCGGGAGTCGGGGCGCGTTGTACCTACCTGTCGAAAAGGCGTACGTCGAGCTCAGGGTCAATACCGCGCTGGCGATAGCGGGACCGAATTACTGCGCCATCAGAAGTAGGTGTTTGAGAATGTGTGTCCAAGCGCTCATCTGCGGCGGCGACCTCGAACGTCCATACACATGTAGAGCCTCCTACTGGCCGAAGCAACCCTGATATACAGTCTGAAGCTCGGCGGCGAACGAAAATGGGACACAACGCGATGGTCGTAGTCAACAGCAAGAATGCGAGCCGACGCGAGTCTCGCACGTACGCCTGGAAACAACTCGCGTCGTTCACCCCGCACAACCGACGAGGGCGTATCTAGTCGACAGCAGCGACAGACGACATCGCACAGCACTTTCACCGAGCAAACAACGTCATATTGCAAGAGGGCATGCGACATAAGGACATAGGTGCAGGCAAGCATAGCTCCGTCTCCGAGAGTTCAGTTGGAGATGGTGACCTCAACCTCAACGCCGGGCTCGAGCGAGATGCTCGTCTGCAGTCCAAATTCAGTTACATGGTAGACAAAGATGATGATAGGAGCACGCACGATCTGCTTGACGATCTCGCTGGACGAGTGGAGGTCGATGAGGCGCTTGTGCACCTTGAGCTCGTAGCGGTCCCAGGTCTTCGAACCCTCACCGCAAGGCTGGAAAACTCCATTCAGATACAATGTCATTATGCAGAACGAATGAACGCACGGTCTTGCGGGTAGTGATCTTAAGAACCTTGGTGGGGAGACGAACGGGGCCCTTAACGCGGAGCTGCTTGTCCTTCGCGCGGTTGATGAGGTCGCCCGAGACTACACACCCAATCAGTATTATATTCACTACCAACATACATATAATAGACGCACACTTCTCGAGGTTCTTGACGTTGCTGCTGGTGAGCGTGATGCGGATCTTGTGCATCTTGGCGGCCGGGACGGGCGCGCCCGTCGCGTCGTACTCTTTTTCACCCTTGGGAGCGACGTAACTCATTTTGGAGACAGCGGTGACTGCACATCACGTTCAGCATTGTTGAGGAGGAATATAGAAACGGCGATATATACAGACCTAGCAAAGGTGTCGTTGAAGAGAGCAGACAAAGTCTAATTCCGTCGGTATATTGCTTTGATCGGAGAATGCCGTGACCTCGGATTAGGGTTACGACGCGATCTCGTGAGTTCGGTCCATCGCTTTCTCACACTCTCTTGCGTTTACGTGGACTTTGCATAGTTGGAGGTTGGGGTCATAGGTGAAGGGAAAGTCAAGAACCATATATCATAAAGGCATGAGTATGTATGAGAAACGTGGGTGACCGATATACAAGAGAGACTTCGCCACAGGCGAACGACGAGCACAGGGAACAGGAGCAGAGAACATCGGAGCACAAAGCAATTCACAGCCAAATCAAAGCACATCCTCCCCTCCCCTTCTCAACACTCCACGAGATCCTCCACATCCATAGCGCACGCTCACTGAGCCTGATCAACGGGCATGCCATTATACCCGCCCGCAGCAGCAGCCTGAACCTGCTGCGCCCACGCGTCGCGTTCTTCAAGCACATAACTATCCCCATTCGACGTCCCCCAGCTCGGATGTCCACCACCCGCCTGCGCCAGAATAGCCGTATAGTCCCCGCTCCCACCACTCCCAGCACCAGCGCCGGCACTACCAGGACCGCCCTGCGGCACACCGCGTCCAGCACCGCCGTTCGTCGTGGTGTTCACGGGCGCCTCGTTCGGGCCCGCAGGCGCACCGCCCGAGGTATAGTACGGGTAGAACAGCGCGGGCGGGACGTCTGGCATCTTCTCAGAGCCGGGTTGTGGTACCGGTCCTTGCGGTACGCGTTCCGGCGAGCCAGGGAGCGGCGCATTCGTCGACGGCGTCGACGGAGGGTAATACCCCTGCGGCGGCGCCGCAGGCGCAGGAACCGGGCTCGTGAGATCCATATCCCACTCCATCTCCGGCAACAGTAGCGGCTGGCTGGACGGGCCCGCCTGGTGCAGATTAACATGCAACACCTGTTCCGCGAGCCGCGCAATAAGCGGGTGCCCTCCTCCGTCGTGCAGCTGAGGCGCGGCCTGCTGCTGCGACGGCGTCTTGTGCTCCCATCGCCACCTGAAGCTCGGAAGCATGTCCAGCGCCATCCACACATCCTCCAACGCGATCTGCCGCGAAAGCGCGTCGCAGCGGCTCATATGGCCATACAGGATGACCATCGCGGCGATGTGCAGTGGGATGGGCGAGACGAAGAACGCGATGTCCGGGAACCGGATGAGCGAGTGGTGCACAATGATGATGTTATGGCTGACGATGATCGCGTCCATGAGCGCCTTGCGCCTGTTGTGGATCGGCAGCTCCTGATTGCTGAAGACCGCGCGCAGCAACATGATCCGCGTAATGCCGATCTTGAGCAGCGTCAGGCCTTCGTCGGCCGTAATATCCTGAACGAGCGCGTAACGACGCTCGAGCGACCAGTCCTTGGTACCGGAGAAGTAGTACTGGTACCGGTCGGGCAAGGATGTGCGGAATGCGACGAGGCCTTTGACAATGCGCGTGGCGTGGCGCTGGATCTGGTCGGACGTGACGGTCTGCGGCGAGTACAGGCTCTGGATGATATCCGCTTGAATTGCGGCGATGGGCGGGCTGAACAGGAAGTGCTCGCTGAAGTCCCGTCGGCCGTGCTTCTGAAGCGGGAGGGTGGGTTGAGGCGTAGAGGAATCGCTCGGCGCGATGGCGAGAGGACGGCCGAGTAGAATCGACGTTCCACGGTCGTGCACGAGGATGATGCCCCAGAGACGAATACGAAGCTGGCTCTCTTCCTCGTTGAAGACGTTCTGGGTACTCGGGTCGTGGTTGAGCCCGAGCTCGATACCCAGGCGAACGAGACTGCCAACAAGACGCCAGAGCGTCCGTCCTTGTCTCTGCACAACGACATGAGCGCATGTCCGCAGACTGGGGAGAAATATGACAAACCTCGGTGTAGAGATACCAATGAAGCAGGATCAGCGCCTGCAGACTGCTCACGGTGACCCTCAACTCTGGCTTCACCGCAAGCGCGCGCTCGAAGAACTCCTCATGCTCAGGCCACTGCGCCGGCATCAGACTCTTCGTACTCTGCTCTCCAGGCTTATCCTGTCCCTTGCCGGTATTCGCCGCCTTAAGCGCGCGATGACTAAGCTCGCTGAGCGTACCGAGCGCAAGCACAAGGTACACCGAGCACAAGAATCCCGGGTCCAGCACAGACGTCCCGCCATTGTACATCTGGTCGAGCTGGGCATTGAACTCGTGCTGCAGGAACACCGGACGATGGAAGTTCAAGCGCTCGAAGTACGAGCTCACGATGACGCCCACGAACTCCCTGTCCTTCGGCAGCCAGACGGGCACAGTCGGCATAACGGGCTGCGGCGTGGCGTGTGTAGGGTTCGGAGTTGGTACGGGCGCGATGCTTCCGCGGCGCACGAAGTGGTGCAGCCACATCGAAGGGTCGCGCGGGGCGGCGCCTTCGCTCACTTCGCGGTCACGGCCGGAGAAGAGAGCGTTACCGCCAACGGATATATCCTCTTTGTCGGCGCCGTGGGGGCCGAGGGCGAGACCCTGCATGATATCGCTCGACACGCCGAAGCTCTTGGCGAGCGCGAGGTTGTTGGCTAGGTTGTTCGAACGTGGGTCGCTGCCCTTGATGTCGGGACCGGGACCCTCGGGCTGAACGGGAGGTGGCACCGAAGTGGTGGGCATAGGGGTCGCAGGGGTCGGCGGGGAGCTCTGGTTGGGAGGTGGGGGCGTGGTCTGAGCCGGTGGCATCGGAGGAGGCTGGAACGCGGGGTGTATATGAGGGTTGAACATGTGCGGCGGCGGCGGCATCATGCCTGGCGGCGGCGGTGGGTAAGGACCGCCCGGCGGCGGCGGACCAGGGTACCCGTACGGCGGCATGTACCCAGGTGGCATCATTCCGGGAGGAGGAGGTGGGAAGCCAGGTGAGCCAGGTCCAGGGGCAGAGAACTGGAAAGCCGTCGAGACTTGACCGTCCGGTCCAGTGGGAGGATCTGTAGGCAAGCCGACCTGGCGCATTGCGTCCTCGATGTTGTCCATCTCGAAGTTGGGATTGTAGTGCTTAAGTAGTGCATCGCAGAGCGCAAGCTGTCTCTCGAGACGCTCCTGATAACCACGGGGCGTCAATGTCTGCCGGTGGCGGTCCTCCTGATGACAGGGCGTTCCCGCTGTGGCACACGCAGAGCAACGAGGATGCTTCGAGTCGCACTGAATGACATGGAATCAGCATGATGGAACAAAACATGTAGATTCATAGAACACGACCGAGCGCTTATGAGGGCGCCTGTGTTAGCGTGGGGCGCCAATGATAGCGGTGGGGAACATCGTGAGCAGGTCAGAAGATGTCCTCGACACGAGGCTTGGTGCCGCTACCGCGTACATCCCGAAGATAAACGGAGGTAGGAGGCGAACTAGACCCGAAAGCGCCCCTGCCAGCCGCTGATCATGCCGAAGGCGTCATGCGGCGGCGGGAGGTGCTCAACGGTGTCCACTTTGAGAGCACAACAAGGAGAAGCCTTTTGAGACTGCTCGATATATCCAAAGGCTCATGAAGCGGAGATAAATATCTCCATATAACGCATAGCGTCGAGCTTAATAAGCACACGACGGCGACGACGGACACGACGGCGGCGCCTGAGCGCTGGGGACGGGCGATCTGAGCGATAACCAGTCCGATGGGCAGGACATCGACGGCAAGACCCGAGAGGATGTCGGGCAGGCGGGTTGACGCGCTGCTCTGGAAAATGCCGACGGTGTCGCCCGGCGGGACTTGCCAGGCCAGGTCCGATGGCGGGGCGCGCCCTCGCACCCTTCTCTCTCCTTCACCGACTCTGAAATCTCACCTTTATTTTCTTGCTCCTGCAGCGTGCACAGGCCTCGTGGGAACGCCTGAGACGTCGGGGCTCGGCTGGGGAAGACGGCTCGCCGTTGTCGTTCTTCTTGCGCTTGCGGGACGGCGGTGCGGGCGTTGGCGTCGAAGGTGGCGGCATCATATCGGGCGGGCCGGGGTGCCCGTGCGGCGGGGGAGGCTGGTGCTGCTGAACGCCCTCCATCGGCACGTCCTGAGGCTGGGGCGGGTACTCTTGAGGCGGTAGACTGGCCATAGTTGCGTCTACGCGCTAAAGAGCGCGAGTTCACGATTTCCATGTCTCGACGCGTTCTCACGCCTCGCCCCTCCGGCTCGACTGTCCGACCCCTTGCTTTGTTCTCTAAGCCACACCACAACATTTCAACTGGCATATCGCGTATCCGATCATCAGTAAACGTGTCTTCCCTGCTGCGCCGTCGTGCTCTCTACACCGCTGGGCTCCGAAATTCGGTTGGGCCTCGCGTTTCCCTGCTCGCGACGCCGCTCCCCTCTTCTCATGCACTGGAGTGGACACATGAGCTTCTACCCGTGACAGCTCTTCGGGGATATACTCAACTCTGCAGTGGTCTGCAGACCAAGCCAGTGCGCTGCCGGCCGTCGTTCAAGCGCCCCTGGCTTCTTTCCCCGTCGTCTTTGACGTTACACTCGGCGTTCTTTTCCCCCCGTCGGCTCCTGTTGACTCTCCGGCTCTCAGCGCGCACAGCTTAACCGGACGTTCGATGGGAATCCCAATAGCCTCGCGGCCGCGCCGTGCCTGTCATCAAAGCATCTGAGCAGCCTCTCCTGGGGAACAATCGGTGCTTCAAGGCTAGCGTATACGTTCCGTCTCCTTGGGGGGCTGAATCTCAAGAACGCTGTTCGCAAGAAGTGCGCCAATGCTTGCAGCACACCTAGCGCTGTACACCAATTCGGACTTAGTCGTCTCACACAACTTGACCACTTTGTCTCCCGCTGTTCCCGACATTGGTCTGCTGCCAGGATGTGCGGCGCCTACCGTGAACTTTGCCCCATATACGGTTTCAAGCCAAGTCTTTCGCCCTTTGAGCGCCCCGGCGTCTGTCTCTACTATACAACTGTGCTACACTTCGACCCGGGTGACGTGGGCAACCACATCGATAATCAACGCAAGGACGTTATAGCCCATCGAAGGGCCGTACAACAGCCCCACAAAGACTGATCAGCGCTTCGTAGCTTGTGCGCAACAAACAATATCAATAATCAATATGTAATGAACGTAATCCGTCTCGTCGCAACGAGCCTAAATATCACTGCGTGAACAATCATATGCCCATAAAGTTCAACCAAGGAAGCGAATAAGCGGTATCGATACTACGCAATACAAAGCAAGAAGCAAAGCAAATTCGAACGTCCAGATGTCCAACAGTCAGCTAGTCACCTCTCCACTCCAAGCGCTGACGTGAAACGATCGATATCCCATGCGCATCAGCCTCTCCCATCTCGGGCTCAACCGTCCTACTAGACCCTTGCACGAACTCCGGCATTCGTGTTGTGCTTGATGTCGCCGGAGGAGTCCGTACCGATGGTGACCGTGGAGCAGAAGAGACAGGCGAAGCAGCTGAATCGACGAACACCGGCGCCTGCCGCATATTCTCGGCATCAATATTATTGACGCCCGTATCGCTCGCAAGCGCCGTGCTCCCTGCAACGGCCGTCCCGCGATTGGACCACCCGTTCTTAAACATCTGCTTCACGCCGCTCCATCCTCGTCTGTATAGGGTATAGAAGAAGGCAATGAGTATGCCAAGGACGGCTAGGCCTCCTAGGACGGAGAGGACGATCTCTGCTACGGTGATCTTCGGGCCGGAAGAGCCGCGGGACGCGGATTGGGATATTGAGGGGGTGGTGGTGGATGATGAGTTGGGCGCTGTGGCGGTCGATGTGAACGAGGCGAGGGAGGTTTGGAGGCTTGCTGACGCTTGTGAAGATGCTGGTGATGTGGATGATGCGTTTGCGATGACGACCGCGTTCAGCATCTCGGCCGCTGGAACTTGACCCCAAGGGAGCAAGGTGCCGACCGGAGGACCAACCCAGATCGGAGAATAGTAGGTGGGCGTCGTCGATGCGTCACTCGCGAGTTGGGTTAGAGCATTGTACTGTAGATATGGCGTGCGCATTAGAGCCTTGCAATGACACAGTCATACCCACTGAGCCTCACCTGTACGATCAGAAACGCTCCGACGAAGTTCGCGAATTCGATATCCGCGAAATGGCCTGAGCGTTGCCAGACTTCGCGCAATCCGCGGATGAAGATCGCTGGCGTACCATCAGTCTCAGAGTAGTGGCAGTGAGCAAGTTGTCCGCGCACTCTTATACACTCCCTTGACTTCGTTCGTAAATGCGGGGGTACTATCATCTGCAGTCGTTATGAGCAAGGTTCATCCAGCATGGTCACGACGCAGCTCACTTTCGATCATGACTCCAGCATTATCCCCCGTCGACTGTGTCCAAGCAGGATACACAACAGACGATGCCACAAGCTGCTGCAAACTACACATCGTCAGCACAAACCTTATCACCAACTCGCAAACAACAACACTCACAAAGACCCGAACTGCTCTTTCGCAGGGCCACCTGCCACCGGAGTCGATATCAGCACCGCCAAACCCTCAAGCAAGAACCCGGTGTTGTACGACCACGCGGCGGCACTCGTCTCGCAAGTGTCCAGGAAGATCGTATCGATGATGTACTCGCCGTTGTACATCAGGGCTTGCATAAATTGGGCGGATAGTGAGGCGGAGTCGCAGTAGGTTATGTTGGAGGTTGCTTCGCAGAGGTAGGCTGAGAGTCTGCGTTGCGGGTCTATGAGCAAATGCACTGGAGGGATTGAGAGAGGGATGCTCACGCTACGAAGGCTCCGATCGTCTCGCCATTCACTTGGTAGTCGGCCGGAGTGCTCGCTTGCCAGAATACCGCACCAGCAGTACTATCTATGACCCAAGTCAGGTCGATCACGTATGAGGAAAGCAGCGCATCTCACGGCCAGCACACGTCTGCGAGAACGTCCCGCTCTTACTGGTCATGGACCCTCGAGCTGCATCGTCCGGGTTCACAAAGTACTGAAACGCCTCGCTCCAGATGAAGCGGGCAAAGCTGAGCGCTTGGGCGCTCCCATATGCGCGAGAGGCGTAGAATGATGCCAGTCCCCACATCCTGCGCTCAGATTCACTTCTGTGTCACAATGCATCGGTTGGTATGACTGCTTACAGAGAGTCACTGACAACATTTCGCTAGTGAATTGGGTACATGAGTGATCTTTCCCGCGGGCGTATGTGGCGAATCGCTCACCGGGACTTGGGTATCATAGAAGGATGGATGAGAGGAGCTGAATGCGACGAGACTGTCCACTACGAGCTGTCCGTTTGTCGACGTATAGGACACATAGTCGTTGTTCGCGATAACAGCTAGCAGATTGGCTGACTCCCATGTATTCAACTCTGTGGCACAAGTCAGAAACGCGCATAAGAAGTGTGACTCATCGGCTCGACGTACGGTAGTTAGTCCCATTGGATGACTGGATCGTCGGTATCAAAGGCGCTATAGCTTCCTGAGCGAGCTGTATGCGCACGGTGCCTGAGGCACTAGACTCCGGCCGCCTCCAAGTCGACGGCACAGTGAAATTCTGCGCCACGACGGCTTGGACACCCAGACTCAACAGCGCGATCGCACTCGCCGCCACACGCATCGTGTATCCTGTGTGAAGGTGGGTCAAAGGGCCAAAAAGCGACCGATGCGTCCTTGTGTCGGTTTATATAGTTGTGCCTCGTTCATTATACACGCCGAAAAGATGGCATCGCGTAGGAAGTGCGGCGTTGTCAGATTGATGAAGTCGTGAATGGCATTGACTCGCGTGAAGGTCAATTCAGTGCAAGATGGTTATCGCGGTCGAAGTCGCGTGTTGCATACCCGGAGCGAGGAAGAGTGGTAGGAAGATGATAGAACGAGGTTTGATGTTGTGCTTGCGCGCGGCGCGTCGTTGAGGGCGATGCTGAGTGGGAAGGCCGTCGGGTTGATCCGGGCGAGAGTAGTCGTACATGCACACGACCACATGCATAGACGGCTTGCAAGTCTGTGACTATTGGTCATCTTCAGCAGATGATAACCCCGATAGAGCGCTCTGTGGTAGTCAGCGCAGCGGGGTAGATCTCGAGGAAGTCGTGCTAGCCAACAGACCAACTCGAAGGTGCCGCATGCTTTGCTCTAGGCGATGCAAAGGTCAGCGACTCGCGCATATTATACGCCAGTTCTCAGCTCCTAGGATACATGCGGTGGACTGATATAGCCTATCGGCGCCGCAGAGCCTGATCACACGCTGTGCTCTCTGAGTCCGCCCGCTCAGGAAAGAGGGTGCGCGCCCTGTGCAAGCTGCTCCCTGAAGCACTGCACGCTTCTTCGAGTGTGCCTCGTCCTTCGATACGCCTTCTCAAAGACCGATACAAGGTACAAGGGGCAAGAAATAGAAGTGCAGCGAATGCCTTCCATGGATGGAAGTTCACTCTTCGGTCGTCTTCTGTCGACGAAGCACAAGTCAGCTGCCCAGTTGTCGCACTGACGCATGCGTTGGTCTCTCATGTACGGCCAGGATGGCTTCAAAATTGGATGGCCGGGGAGCGAATGAGGGCTCGAGATAGTCGCAGCCTGGGTGGTGGTGGTTGTGATTGAGGCTGGCGCTGAGGTGTAGACACGACATGCCGCGTGGCAGGCGTTATGACGCAGCCAGCGCGCGGCTTTGCCTCATGCCATCATGACCACAGCCCTAGTCGCTTTCTTGTAGCTTGGCTACGCCCAATAAAACGACTCTTATCGATGCGAATGTGCTGTGAATAGCTCTTGCACGACTTTGTACAGAACCCGTTCATCTTCTGAAGCCTGTCAGCCGACAAGTCATGGCCGCCACAACCACATTGTCCGCTACATCCTTCCAGTTCAACTTGTCGGGCCACCGCACCGATATGCACTTTATTTCCCGCGACGACCATCCAGAAAGGGATTTCCGGTATAAGCGAACACTCCCCTTCGACCAACGGCGACCACCCGTGACAGTTAACCTACCCGTTATGGCCGGCGCGCCATCTTCCGTGAGGTATTGAATCTGCCCATTCGTCCCGTCATCCCCGACGAAGGGCGGCACCATAACTTAATGTAGCTCGTGATGCTGCCCCGCGCCCGGCTGCCTCGCGTTGCTCGGCCGCATGACAGTCGCGCTCAATCCTTCGCTGCTACATAAAACAAGGGATAGAACACATCCGATGAATACTCGCCCCCTCCCCTCCGCAAGATCTCGTCATGAAGGGTCGCGTTTCATCGTTCGCACTCGCTCTGTCCGCGTTGCACCTCGTCCGCGCGCAGAATGTGCCCATAACGATACCGACGCAGGCACCTTCCTCTGCCATCGACGTGGCTCAAGACCTGGTCGCATTCTCCATCGAGCAGGACCGCTGGACGGACTGGATAGGCACCAATACGCCCAACACCTTCTGGCTCAACGCCCTCGAGAATCTCAAGACGCTATCGGGCCTTCCAACGCGCATTCGCATCGGCGCAGACTCGGAGGACCACACCAACTTCAGCTTCGATGTCGAGTACGCTACCGACATCTTCCCAGCTATTACCGCCACTGTGCCTTACCCCGAAGCCACGAACATCACCGCTGGACAAGGGTTCTACAATCTCGCTGCGCATCTGCCTTCAGGTGCGTTCTTCTATCGCGCGCGTAACCGTTACTCCATATTGACGGGGTTTCCATCGTTTGTAGGGACGCCCGTCATATGGGGTGTAAACTTTGGCGGGAACAATCTTACTGCGGCTTACCTCCAGACTGTGGCGATCTGCAAGGCGTTCACATCCTCGGCAATGAAGAGCGCGCACGTTACCCTACAGGCGATAGAGATCGGGAACGAAGCGGACTTGTACAACCACAACGGTCTTCGGAACAGCAGCTACAGCATATCAAACTATGTCCCCGAGTGCGTTCATTCATACGATGTTGAGAGTTCGTATGTATGGGCACTGACGGAGGTTTAGGTGGACCACTTTTGCCACGAACGTCACCAAAACAGCGAACGCGTTACTCGGAAAAGACGTTGCCTTACAGGGTATCGCTTTCGCTGAGAGTTCCCATACCACTTCCGGCTTCTCACCGGAAGCCGCCTTCAAGCTGGGCATTCTAAACTCTGACGCCGGTTCGCAAGTCAAGTGGTACGCCTGCATGCCCCGTTAGCGCCGCAGATATACCCACGCTTTCCTAGGATCTCGCAACATCATTATTCTGGCTCGTTTTGCTCGGGTTCGGAGTCCCTTCTTCAGAACCTCATGGACAAGACTTCCATTCGTGGCAACGTCAGTACCTTCTCGCCAGACATCAGCGCCGCGCATGCACTAGGCTTGCCGTATGTCTTCGGCGAGACGAACTCGTACTCTTGCCATGGCGCCCCTGGTGTCAGCGATACCGCTGGCGCTTCGCTCTGGGCTTTGGTGAGCTCCCCCGGATCTTCTTCTCATCCACACTGTGCTGATCTTATGTTCGCAGGATGTACGTGTTAACCCAGTCCATACCTTCAGAGCCTCATTTGACGTGTCGTGATGTGCAGTATGTTCTCTCCTCTGCGATCGCAGGCATGGAGCGTGTCTACTTCCACGAAGGAGTGAGTGTCTCTTCAACGTCAATTGCGCTCGCGTCTGCTCACATACATTCTATAGATCGGCTACAAGTACAACTTCGTGCGTGCCTCTCCCCTCCGCAGTAGCATATGATTTGCTGACCCTTGTGCAGATCCAACCAGTAACGCTGACACGCTCCATCGACGACGGCACCCCACTCTCGACACCCCTACCTCCACACATCCAACCAGCATACTACGCCGCCGTGATCGCTGCAGAAGCCATCGGCACCTCAGGCTCAACAACAGTCTCTGAGCTCACCATCAATAACTCGCAACTCTCGGGCTACGCGTTCTACGACAATGGCGTCTTGAAGCGCGCACTCTTCATCAACTTGGTCGCTTTCAACGGTAACGGAGCTGCACGTTCCGCTGTTCACGTTGCGCTTGGAGGGTCGGGTAGTATGACCATTAAGCGCTTGAGCGTCCCGTGAGCCCCATTCAGACTGAGCAAGTCCGATACACCGCAGAGCTGACGACTGTCGGCTAGGACGGCGGAGTCGACGTCGGGCGTGACGTGGGGTGGACAGACGTACGAGACTGACGATGCGCTCGTGTCTGGGAAGCTCCAGACCCAGACCGTGTCCGTTAGCGCTGGGGTTGACGTTCACGAGACGGAGGTTGTCATGGTCACATTCAACTAATCGTTTATTTGGGACACGACGCCGACACGAAAGTATCATCACGAACGCCACGATCGGATCCCCTGTATACCTATCTTGATGTACAATAACCTAGTGGAATCGCACGATTTCATGGATTGAAGGGCATTAGGTTGACTTCGTCGTTGTGGATCCTAATCGGGCGCATGATCTCTAAGATACAGTCTACTAGATAGTTGCATACATATGAAGCAGATACCAACGCGGCTCGATCAGATGATATATATACGCGCAACATAGCATCTAGGCCCTCTATGCTTTGGGCAGACCGTGCATGTCCTTAACCATATTGACAGTTTCCATGTCACCGGTATTCTGTGGGGTAATACAGTCAGAACCAGGCTATGGTTGGGATGGATTAGATGGCTCACTTTCAAGAGGTCATCCGAGATCTTCACGCAAGGCTTGCCGTTAACAGACGCAAGCTTGATCACCATGTTTAATGCTTTGCTCTTCTCAGTTGGATCGGACGCCTTAACGTAGTCGTTTGTCAAATGCGTGCCAATGCCGAACGATGCTATGGCGTGTTAGAAAGAGAACCGGGCGATAGTGGAGAGTAGACTGACCGATGAAGCCGATGCTGCTACATTGCTCCTTCAACTTCAGCGCCTTGTCCACGGTAAGCGAGTCGGAGTATATGATCAACTTTTCGTGGACGTCGATGCCGAGGGAATCGTAGGCCGCTTTGGCGAGTGGCGCGAAGGCGAACGGGTCACCGGAGTCTTGACGGAGGCCTGTCCAGCGTTTGGCGCGCTCCTGATCCTGGATGAAGTCCTAGACAGAGCGTGAGAATTTTTGCTGGCAGTGGTTGTGAGGCTGCTCATACCTTGAAGAACGCCTTGGTCGAGAAAGTGTCCGTGAGCGCGATGAGTAAAGACTTGCCGTAGACTTGCTCCCACAAGTTCATTGCTCGACCATTTACGTTGTCGTAGCCGGTGAGCGCGGCAACACCCATGAACCATTCGCTGTGAGCAAAGTCAGACTCAGCTCAATGTGTTGCGGGCAGAGTATACGCACTGTGCAATGGTGCCCACAGGCGTCGTAGAATGCTTCATGGCGAGATAAACATTGCTCGTCCCCAGGAACTTCCCTTTGCCAGTGTTCTCAGCCTGTACCCGCGCCATCTGCTGAACAACCAGATCCTGAATATAGAACGACCGGCGTCTGCGCGTGCCGAACTCGCTTATCAGACAGCCAGCGTCCAACAGCTTCTTCGTCTTCTCAGCCGCCTGTTCTGACCGGGATCCAGATTAGGTGGAGGAGACGCAGTGATGATCAGGGGCGCACCTTCTTGCCCATCCTCGTTCCAGTCCGTCTCCTCCAGCTTGAAGTATATCTCCGATAATGTAGCCATGAGTGGCACCTCCCAAAATATCGCTTCAGACCAAAGTCCGACGGCTTCCATCTCGATGTCGCCTTCCTTGCCGGTGGGTGTAAGCGGTACGAATGTGAGCTTTACTTGCTCTGGCTTGAAGCGGTAGGTCGAGAGGTAGTCGAGGTAGTCTGGTGTGAAGTATGGGCATGTTGCTGCGAGCCATGTACGCTCTTCGGGTGTCAAAGCCAGATCGCCGAAGTCTGTATGACAGTTGGGGTTTCAGCTCGGTGACATGTAGGAGTGCGCAGCGTGCTTACGGTTCACGGACTCCTGAAAGGCATCAAAGACAGCGCGAGTGAAATGCCTTCCCTTCACGCGATCTCGGTGCGTGAAGCGGTAAGAACATTGCACGTTAGGATAATGCTTCATGACGGCTTGTTGCATCGTGAGCTGAGCGAAGCTTAAGTGCGAACTCTATAAGCAAGGTGAAATAGGGTGCAATACCTTGTACAAGTCAGTATCCAGCAGAGAGCGGGGCAACACTATCCCGCGCGCCGAGCCATTTTCCGGAGCCATTTCAGGGGAAACCGCGAGGGTAGAGATGGTGGTGGTAGAGAGACAAGTCCGACGGGGCGTATAGGGGAGCTCGGTGAACAAGAGTGGCCCATCGTGTGCACGTCCGTCCTGGAAGGAGGAGATAAGTGTGCGCAGCCAGCCGACTCAGTCAGCGTCATCCGGCGCCAGTCAGATCTCCGCATCTAATCAGTTGAACAGTTCGATCAAACCAACACCTGTACGCGTCCACAACGCGCGTCGCGGTCGCGTTCTCAACCACGTTCCTTGTATCCGTACCACCATCTTCCCACTGAGCATCCCATCATCTACAATGGATACCACTCCTGAGACCAAAGCCGCGCCCGAAACGCCTGCATCACTGCCTTCGCCTCCTCCAGCGGCATCTACTTCTGGATTGCCAACAGACTATAAGCTGTATAGGGCACCACAGAGTGGCTCGACTTCTTCAACTCAGGCCCTACCTGACTCATTCTACGAACCGTCATCGGCTGATCTGAAGGAGGCCCAGTCGATGTTGCACGCTCGTAAGGAGGCATTGAAGAATAGGCCGTTACAAACCCAAGAGATGCGTGAAAGGGAAGAGAAGAAGAAAGAGAGTAGATGGCCCACAGTCAGTTTCATCGGCGCATGTGTGCACTATAAATCTTATTCTGATATACTAGTCAGACAACAATACGGGTCAAGTTCGCAGACGGCACTCAACTGGAGAAGGTCTTCCCGTCAACGGATAAGATACGCTCGATATATGCCTTCGCCAGGAGCTCTCTGCGGGAAGATGTCAAGCCCATCAAATTTGTTCTATGTACGAAGACCATGAATGCCGTGTGAAGAATGTCCTGAACATGATGACAGATCAACTACCGAACCGTGAGCTGAAGGTGTCTGATCTTGCCGTCCGGGACCTTTCGTTGTACAAGCTGGACCTAGCTCCGCGTGCTGTGCTCCAGCTGAGATTCCTGGATGAAGCGCTCAACCGTGAGGCTTTCTAATAAGCTATCACGCACATGCTAACCACGCGCGGAACAGACCCGACAGTACCCGCTCCCCTCGCTCCAGAAGTCTTGTCCACGGCCATCGATCTACCTTCGCCACCAGACTACGACAAGAAGGATCAATCTTCCTCGTCTTCATCCTCGCGGCCAAAGACGGGCGGCGCCTTATTGTCCTCGGGAGATAAGAAGATACCCAAATGGTTGAAGATTGGAAGTGCGCACTATATCCGTCACTTTCAGCGCTTAACTCGGAGCTAACTTGCCGATGTACAGAAAAGTAGACGATTGCTCTGTATGTGTACGATAGCCGCCATAAGGGCTGGCGCCGGAGACTTCTTGATGAGATGTCATGACCCATCTGCCTGCACTCTTGTTTGACCCGCTTGTCGCGGACCGGAGAATCTCTCGCCTGTTCACAAGCCTCCTCCATTCCACATGCTCGCTCTCAAACACTGCAGCATATATTCCAGATATATGTTCTACTTAGCGTGAACAGGGTAAGATGTGTTTCACGATCCATGATCGCCGAGATAAACACCATCAAGTCTCGGAAACCGAGTTGCCCTTTGCGTCTTCTTGAGTTCATGATAACGCCGGTATCGAGCTTGTTAGCCGAGCGATAGACGTGCAATCCGGAAGTTCTGCGCCGCTGAACTTCATGTCGTGGGCCGAACGAATCACTATCAGGCAACCGCAGGAACAAACGGGTGGTACGGGCATAAAGCTCCTCCCTGTGAGCTGACGTATATACGTTGGCAGTGCAAGGACCCGCAGGACTGTCCCACCCCGGCGAGGACTTGGTGTGCGTACCCTCCTCCCGCGTCTCTCTTTAGTCTTTCCTCCTTCCTTACCTTGGGTTGCGGTTGGGTCGCCTTCTTTCTCCGTCTCTTCTGCCAGTTATGTCAGCCAACCTCGCTACCCTGGCCGTCCTCGCCTTATTCTTGGGCCTTCTTCCTAATCAGGATGTACCTATCAGTCTGCCCTCAACACCACCGCAATCCTCCGTCCCAGTCTCACAAACCCTCCTCTCCTTCTCCCTCGAAGGTGACCGCTGGCCTGAATGGGCCAACTCGCCGCTCTTCCTCAACGCCCTCGACAATCTCGCGCAACGAACAGGCGTACCACCACCCATCCGTATCGGCGCTGATTCGGCTGATCATACGAAGTTCGTGTCTGGGAATGTTGTGAGTGACTGTTCTCCTGGCGTCCATTCATATCTGAGATGCTCATCTGAGATCGTGATCGGTAGCAGGCGCAGGCCGTGTTTCCTAACAGAACGGCATCGGTTCCGTACCCCGAAGCGACGAACGTCACGATCGGACAGGGATACTATGCTCTGGCCAGCAGTCTACCGCAAAGCACGTATAGCATCACATCCTGTCTTCCGCGTCGTACTGACGTGGCATTCCTCAGATACACGCGTTATCTGGGACGTCAACTTCGGGTCTGCGAATATGACAGAGACGTATCTCGAGACGATGGCGATCTGTCAGGCTTTCAAGTCGCCGGCTATGCAGAACGCGGGTGTAACCCTCCAAGCGCTCGAAGTGGGGAACGAGCCCGACGAGTACCCTCGACCCAAGCATAACCTCCGCGATCCGAATTGGGATGTGGGCGACTACGTCAAGGAGTGAGCCTAATCTCGGACGTTCGTCGGAAGCCTTGTCCGTCTTCTCACGCGTACGAATGTAGATGGACAACGTATGCGGCGAATGTTACCACGGTTGCGAACAAGCTTATGGGAAGCGAGGTACCCATACAAGCACTCGCGTTCGGCTTTCAGAGGGATGGGTTCACTGTGCCGAACGCGATTTCGGATGGGCTTCTCAACTCCACGGCCAGCCAGGACATCAAATGGTACGTGCATCTGCACTGTGCTCCCTAAGTCAAGACGCGCTGATCAACGCAATATGCAGGATATCTCAGCATCACTATTCCGGCTCATACTGCGACGGCCCCGTTCCGGACATAGTCGACGCACGCCAGGCTCTCATGAACAAGACGAACATCCGCGGCAACCTCTCGCTCTTCGAGAATGACATAGCTCTCGTACATCAGCACGGGCTGAAGTACGTTCTGGGCGAGACGAACTCGTTCTCGTGCCATGGTGCACCGGGAATCAGCGATACGGCCGCCGCTGCATTGTGGGCCATCGTGTATACGTTGCAGGCGCCGAAGGTTGGGATTGAGAGGTTGTTCTTCCATAATGGTGTCGGGTTCAAGTACAACTTCGTGCGTCGCCTACATCTATCATCGTTGCAGCTGCTAAACTAACGCTTCCACGCAGTTCCAACCGGTGACCCTAACGCGCGACATCGAGACCGGCGCATCTCTATCCTCCCCTCTCCCACCACACGTCCAACCCGCTTACTATGCTGCTTTGGTCGTAGCCGAAGCCATCGGCAACAGCGGCGCCACGACAATCGCCGAGCTCGACCTTCTAACCAACCCGCAGATTGCGGGGTTCGCGTTCTTCGACGGAGGCATACTTTCGCGAGCACTCTTTGTGAATCTTCAGGCTTATGAAGATGGATCGGATCGCGAGAGCGTGCATCTTGTGCCTCAAGTAGCCGTGGATGTGGGGTATGATACGATGCAGATTGCGAGGCTGGCTGTACCGTGAGTACCATCTCATCTCTTGAGGAAGACGCCAGGGGCTCAGGGCAAACCTAGGACGGCTAGCTCAACTTCGGGCATTACGTGGGCAGGCCAGTCTTTCGAGGGTGTAGATGGGAGAGCGTCGGGGACTCTGTCTGTAGAGTCTGCCGCTATCACGGACGGCTTCGATATAGCCGATACAGAGGCCGTACTGCTGACCTTCTCGTGACGAACATAAATGCTGTGTCTAGACGAACATTTAAGATCGCGACGAGCGTATCAGCCTGTACACGTATCGCATGTACCCGAGGCGAACATACGTCCTCCTGCGGCGAGCTTCAAGCGAGCTTCGCTCCGCTGGCACCTGTCGCCGCGCGGCGGCCACGAAACCGCTAGCTCTTCCAGTGTTGCGACGGTCATTGACTGGTCACGAGAAGTCATGACCAGTCAGTGCCGCGGGCATAACCGTAGGTCGATGACCTTGACCATCGCCCGTCGAGAGGTGACGCTCATTTGTAGGGCGGTGCACGCCGCGGAAATTGCTAGATGCACCCCGGCGCGTTTCGGCGAATGCCGGCCGCGGGCTCTCTCAGCCCTTTCGCCACAAATGGTACAGTTGCGCGCGCAGCGGCGTACCTATCAAAGTCAACGCGGTCATGACTGGTCATGACCAGACACGGTCATGCCCGTGGGAGATGACCGTGACCGACGTCGGTTCGGTCATGACCGCGCAACACTGAGCTCTTCGAAGCCCTCCGCCAATATTTCGCGCAGATGAATGCGAACCTGTACTTATGAACTCCGCCACTCGGAGAAAGCACGGAAGGGTTCCACATCGCTATAGGCGTACACTGCCCAAACTGGGCGTGGACGTTCGGGCCCGATAGGGTTCGTGTGTGTGGGCTTTCAATTGATCGCTGCGGTTAGGCCGCCGCAACTTCCATTCGATGTGATCCCAGACCGGCCCGGAGCACGTTGTCGAGCGCTGAGTGGCTCTGATAAAGGTTTGGTGAAATATTTGCGTAGCGCCTGTCTGTTCCTCCTCTATTCATCATGGGCACTTACTGTGGCGCGTGCGACCAGGCCTTCCTTACCGAGCAAGACTACGGACTGCATAAGCGCGACTCGGAGAATCACGAATACTGCTGGCACTGCGACCAGGAGTTCGACAGTCCGGTGATGTTAGAAGAGCATCTCGTGCAAAGCTCGCGGCACGCCTTCTGCCAGTACTGCAAGCAGCAGTTCCAGCATCGCCAAAGTCTTGAAGCTCACTGGGAGGGCTGCCACTTCTGGTGTGCTGGTCACCGTAAGGTTGGTTATTGCTACATCTCTTCCGCGGGAAACCGGTCACCGCGCGAGACTGGCGGATAATGATGGTCGCGACCAAGGCTCAAGCGCTTGAGCCGTGGGAGCCTCTGGTACACCGTTTCCTCTGGAGGGTCCTTGGAAGCTTGGAATGTCTCGCTGATGCTCTCCTACCAGTTCCATCCAAACGAAGGTGAACTTGCAAGACACTTCAAGGAACATCCGGATCACCCTTACTGCGAAGCGTGCGGCAAATGCTGTTCGGAAACAGACATATACGAGCACTACGACAGCAGGCAACATCCTGAGTGCACAGAGTGCGATCGCGTACGTCGATATGCACATCATACGAGCGCTTCCGCTTAACCCGTCCCAGCTCTTCGCGACGGACGCGTTACTGAAAGCTCACATGACCGTCGACCACAACCACTGCCCACAATGCAACCTCTTCTTCCAGTCCTGTCCTCGCCTCGACGCCCATCTTAGCTCGCGCCGACACCAGCCAGCGTTAGTCACTTGTCCGGGCGATGATTGCGGTCAGGTCTTTGTCAAAGCGTCGGAGCTACGCCAACACTTCGATTCGAGAATGTGCTCGGTTTTCATTGTCTGAGCGCAAATCCGGCCTGCCGCTTACACAACTTGCTGGACTTGTCAACGTCTGCTGTTGCCGTCAGCCGATACCTCACGTTTTGCGACCAAGCCCCAAATATATCCTGTCTCAACTCCTTCAGTTCCAAATACGCAACGGGCACATGGGGTCGGGCATGTCGGGCCGCGCTTCGCGAGCTCTTTCGGGACATGAGCGCGACGTCTTGGGGAATTGGTCTTCCCTCGTCTGTCATGGTCGTCTGTATTAACTTGGCATCTTACTTTTACTGGGTCTCTCTTGTTCCCTGGGTTTCTCTCTCACACGTTGCAGTCCCTCTTCTCATATCGTCACGCGTACACGCTTTCGTTGCTTTGCTGCTGTTCCTCAACCATCCGATACCTCCCGCACTGTAGTTTTACACATTGATACACGACATGAGATATACGCAAACCCACTCAGTTACTTGATCCCACCTCCGTTGTATCAAATACTGTAGTAAAAGCATTTCGGACGATACACGGCCCTTGATGATACTGTATGTAACACCACTCAATCCTTATTGATACAAACGTCGAGACGTCCGATCGCCACACATGCACTATCGCGTCAGGCCCTGGCGACCCCCCACGCAGGCTCCACCTGATCAGCAATGGACCGGCGAACCTAACCTCTGCGCGCGGCGGAGGACCCCACTGTGCTACCCAAAAGAACGCCGCGCCTCTCAACCTCCACTTGAAAACTGTGTTCGAAATCGGTCAACAGAGACAGCTTCGCCTGGTGCAGTTGCATCTTATATTCCTTCGTGGATGTGCTATCATCGTGGAAGCCATTCTCCGAGCCATTCTTGAGTTCAGATATGAGAAGACGGGTCTCGTGCGCGAGCGCGAGGAGTTCCTGCTGCGGGGTACTTGGTAGTTTAGCTCTAAGCTGCGCAAGTAGTTGTCGCTGTAGAGGTTGTCCGATATTGTTGACCAGCGCTAGGAGGATGTTACGATAGTCCACAGAATTGGATGGCTCTTGTGAAGGTTCTTGTGTTTCAGCGGACTGTGATACGATGAGCATCATCCCCTTGGTTTGACGCAAAGCACTGCGGTACTCACCTCACTCTGCGCGTCATGGTCCAGTAGTTCGACAACGATCCTTCGGTACAGCGCCATAGTATTCACTGACCGGCGGACTTGACCATCGTCGGGTATGGTGTCAAGGTCGGGATCGGCAACCTCCGCGCCCGCAGAACTCTCATGAGAGGTAGGTACAGACGAGGCGTCCTCGCCACGACGTTCACTGAGCCTGGAGACGGAGGACATGAGCATCCGAGCTTCACGTGGGGAAGGGCTACGTACTGTTCGTATGATTCGTCCGGTTTGGTGGGAATTGCTGTAGACGCTCTGAAGTATCGTTTACAGCCACGGCTAGTCTGACAGTCAACGCACGGCACAGAATGCAGGAACAAGCCTCGTTGAGCTATGTACGTACCATTTGAGTACATCGTCTTCGGAATCGGATGCTCCTTGAGCGACTGACTCGCACCAGGGGCATCGAAGCAGATTGGAAGGTTGTCGGACTACGATGCCCATTTCCAGCGTCATACCCGCTCTCACGGTTAGCGCCCATAACTTCGGGCTGACGATCTCCGACTGTCCCGCGGTGTCCATGATGACATACGCGTGAGATCGCACGTATTCCACACCATCCTTGTCCGCGAAGTGGCTCAGAAGAAGGCTGTGAATATCCTGTACACACGCGTGCTTAGACGGGGTTCAGTCAGCGATAGACGGAAGTACGCACCGCCCATGATGAACATCTATCCAGGGACAGGACGAGATGGGCGCCCAGGACATCGATCAACACGACTGTGTTCAACCGCAGTTCGTTGGGAGAGGGTGGGACAGTCGGGGATTGCAGAGCACGCATTTGGCGCCAGCAGATGTATAAGCCGATATAGGCCGCCGCCATCGGAAGGAAGGCGGAGACGAACGCCACGGGGTTCAGGATCGCCGCATACCAGGCAGTATCCGAGTTACCTCCAGCAGCATAGGCCGCAAGGGAATATATGATGGCGACCGCATCTCGCATGACGGTTTGCTCGGAGGGCGGTAAGTCGCGAAAAGCCTCCAATAACTTGCCGATAAGCCCGCTGATGGAAGCCGGCGGACTGCCTGAGGTGGTGTTGGTCTTAGCGAGGCTGTCGCGTTTCCATTCTGCCCAACTGGCAGTGAAGTCGTCGAGTTTATGGGACAGTTCGAAGATCTTCGCTGCAGATCAAGGTCAATCCTATGGTGCACAAACGAGAGGCAAGCAAGACGAACATGCTTGAAGATCTGCGGAGATGCGAGTCGTGACTTCTGATGTTGCCCTTTCGATGCGCTGGACAACGTCGGCCTTCGCTCGGGCCGCCTCTTGGAGCATGAGTCGTCAGACCATTTGAAATGCACCGCATCTTTGTTTGAAATGTCATACCAGTGTGCACAGACAATGAGAGCGAGTGGACACCGAGATGCAGCTCGGCCAGGCTAAGGCGAGTGTCCTCTGCTTGAAGGGTCTCAAGCCGCTGAAGCGCGCCGCTTACATCTTGGCCTCCACCAGTAAGTACCGAGATGAAGTGCTCTGCAAGCCCGCTTAGCCTCAAAGGTACAGGGCATCCACCTAGATGACGTACTGATACGGTGTCGTCGCATCATATCAATGGCGATGGCGAAGGCACCCAACATCTCGATGAGAATCTTGACAGTGTGACTGCGAGTAGCTTGAACGAGAGGCGCCTGCAGCCGCACGTCGAGCCGCGTCATGTACGCCTCGAACTTTTGGAGAAGAAGTATCACAGCATCGAAGCGGTCGCTCACTCCTTGAGTAGCCTGCGTGCTTTGAGCACTATTGCCAATGAATATGCCGTCCAACGTACCTGTAGAAGAACACCCATAGCGACAAAGATAGCCTTCCCGCCGGGTATGGCCTGAGATACGAGTAAGCGACAATCTCATCTTTGATCAGGCAACGACGCACCATGGCAGCCGAAGCTTCCCCGCTCGCATCCACCACCCCAGCCCGAAGCACAGTTCTGACTGTACGGCGCAGAACGCGTCGAAGCTTCGCGCCAGAACTGTCGGGAGCCGGGTCGCGGTAAGCCTTGAACTTCTCCAACGTCTCGTTCAGAACCGTGACGACCCCAGGGGAGTCCGTGCATCCTTCCAGACGACGATGGAGTTCAGCGTCCTTGTCGGTCAGATCCACACCTGCGACAGCCTTGAACTGTTCAATGGCTTCTTCCCAGAGGTCTGCTAGGTCGTCGTGAGGGTGAAAGCTGGTTGATAGAGGGCGTGGTGCAAGAGTATCGATGCTAGGACCGTCGTTGAACGTCGAGGATGGTTTCGGGAGTACGCTCGACGCAGACCTGTCAAGGGCCGGCGGAGTCTGTCCCCGCGTTAGTTTTCTGCGTCGAGCCAATCTGTCGAGGCCCCGACGCATGTCGGTTTCGGGCGAACAGAGCCTGAAGAAAGTTCGAGGGCTGGTCGCAGCTGCGAGCTCACGAACGGCGGCAGTGAGTACTGCAGCGAGTATACGATCCTTGAGGGGTGTCGTGGGATCTATGGTAGAACATGGGCAGTTTGAGCGGTGCAAGGGAACGCAAGCGCCCGTTGAGTTGGCAGCAATTGACAGCATCTAGCCACACCATCAGGAGTTGTGGGTCAAGTGTATTGACTGGTACTGGGATAGATGTAGCCGCCGGACGGCGACCGTCATGAGCGTCGAAGCGAAAGTGTCGATCTTCAAAGCTTCAAATTCGACATCATTTGTAGGCCAGCATGGCACGCACGCGCTTGTACGACTCGCGCGCCTAGACTCTCCTCAGACACTCATCGTTTCCATTCCATCGAAAAGAATGTAGGACGGGGTATAGTATTAGACGCGTGGCGCGATGCGGCTGCACGTCTCACGATGGCGGATTTTTTTTCATCGACGCGACCTCGCACCATTCTCACCGAAGCACCTCGATCTTCGCTGGCCCGTCAACGAGGCAGCTCGCAGCCACTCTTCAAGCTTCACATATGCTCTCTCGACAGATCAACGCCGCGGCACTCATATAAATGTACTTGTCATAGTCTCTGTATACCGATGGGCTCGTCCATCGACCTTACACAGTATCTTTAGGTAGCGGCCGTAGCGTACGTATCTTCCCGATGCTGACTGAATATCGGACTCGCTTTGGCATCATGCATGGCCTGAAACTCCAACCTAACAGCTGCACTCCTGTTCCTCATCATGGTCAGCAGATTCGACCAGTTCTGAATGAACCCCCTCAGCATATTCAGATCAATGATGAAGCGAGGTGGGTGCTGTGTTGCCAGCTTCCTCTGGAGCTCAAAGGTCATAATCCGGCTGACACACTATAAAAGAACAGTAAAAAAGGCTAAGTGCGGTGTTCACATACACGAGACGAGACAACGATACCTTACTGTGGATGAGCTCTAGTTTTGAGGGTGCATTCGGGTCCCGAGTGTATACGATGAACGTTGGGAACCTCCGCTCGATTTCCGACGTCATAAGCGCTCCACGTTCAAGCAGAATCGCCCATTCGTCCACCTCGATAGGCGGATCGACGTACTTGAGATCCTCCATAAGGTCTAATCGAGCAAGCAAACGAACACAAGCACATTCCCTGTCAGCAGAAAGTATGGTATAGGCTCGAGAATACGTACGCGGTTCGAAGGTTGCCTTCATCCTGGCAATCTGGTCGTGTGCAGCGCTCGCAATAGCCGGGTCTATCGCCCCGTCGCGTCCCACACCTTCCAGATCGCGCGGGGATGGAAAAATGAATATCTGAAAATTTTCATCAGTCCTAGCCTAATGCTGGGCGAGGGAAACGTTGTTGACCGGCGTTGGGCCCGGAGGCGTATATACGAAATCGTCTACATCGTCGTTCAACTGCCAGCGGTCGGACTGGACACCATAAACGGATGTCGAGAGTAGAGTCTCCGTAGAGGGCATGCCACCCGTAAATGGCGTGTCGTTGTCCGCGAAGGCCATGTTCGATGCAATTTCGACCATGATCCTGCGGAATAGAGACATGTCCATTGTAGGTTGCGAGTCTGTGTTATGCATAGACTCGCTGTCATCGACGTTCTCTCTCTCGCCCGATGCGACTCCCGAATCAAGGTTGAAGTCCGAAGAAGGTGCCCAATCTGGAGTAGTGGCGTCGTACGATGGCTCGCGGGGGGATGGAAATCTGTAAGAACATGAACGCATGTAAGTCCTGGCAAATATCTTGATCTCATGATCGATCACACTCGCCTGTCGTCGTGACTGGAACCGTCGCCATCTATGAACTCAGTTGCGCTGGATATTCTGTAGGGCCGTGTGCAGCTCCAACTGTGGCATTGGCCATGCATCAAGATGGGAGGCTCGGAGCGAAGGGTAGAAACATAGAAAATGCATGCGTACCAGTGAATGAACTCGCAGTCCACAGGTCGAATATCCGTGATGTTACAGTAAGGACAGCAAAGGCAGAGGGATGATTGGCGGATGACGACGCTCATCTCCAGCGTCATCCCAGGCTGCACAAACGTGCCCCAGGTTTCGGGTGTGATGATCGTTGATTCTCTGACCGTATCCGTGATAGCATATGACCTCGAGCTCACATACTCGACGCCAGGCTTGTCTGTAAAGCGATGCAGAAGAAGGCCATGCAGGTCCTGTATGAAGGACGATAAGCCATGTGATACACTCTTTAGATCAATGCAAGTTCTGACCTGCCACGATGAGTACTTGTCTAAAGGCACCACAGCGTGACCTCCGAGGATGTCGATGATGAGGATAGTGCTCGAAGGCGGCTGCCCAAGGTCTCGGGGAAGGTATTTCCGGTAGAAATAGGTGGCGACAGTGGTCATAGCCATTGAAAGGAATACCGACGCGAACACACCGTGACGGGACCCCACAGCGGATGTAACTCTCTTGACATTGACACCAGCGACGAAGGCTGCAACAGTAGAGATCATGTTGAGACCCTTGTTCAGATTATGTCGATCATGTGCGGGCAGCTCGTTGAGAGCGGATAGGATGTTGCTAGACAAGGTCCTGGTACTCGCGATGGCATTGTTGTAAGTGATCGCCAGACAGACGCGCCATATCTCTACCGTTCCAACTACATCATCATCTAGTCAGCGACAGAGCAAAAAGTACAGATCCCTCCATACCTGCCTGTCCACTGTGTTGAATCGTCAAAGCATTGGAGGATTCTGGTCCTCGGAGGCCTGCAGCTATAAGGACTGCGTCAAAATGTGGGGGCGCGATGGACTAAGTCACACATACCATGCGAATGTGTAGGGCTCGACATAGCAATGGCCGTGGACTGTAGATTAGTCATCGTAGCCGCATTCGCTAAGATGATATGAGATCGAGTCAGCCCTAAAAAGAGGTATAGAAGAGTGTGGACTCACATCGTGTGTGCACGGACAGTTCCGCAATCCGGATTGATATGGTGTCTAGCTGGTCACGTAGCGGAGTGAGCGTCTCCTCTAGAACTACATGCCAACTGATGAGGGATGATATCTCCGTGATAGGAAGAGAACGAGATACCGTCGTGGAGAGAGCGCGAGAGGCTATAGATCTCCCTGTATACGCTATCAAGTGTCAGACGAGTATCTTGCATCTCGAGAGACTCGAGGCGCCGGGAAGTATCCATGATGGTATTGCTCTTGCCAAGTAGGACGGATGCGAAGTGGCCTGTGGATGATGTTAGAGAGCTCCTGGCGCATGCGAGAAGTCAAGCGACGCACGCAGACGTGTTTCGCGCATAGCCTGGGTTACAATGGCCAGAGTGTGTAGCATTTCGACCAGGATCTTAACAGCGAGAACTTGCGATGCCGGCTCCAGCGGTACATCGCCCCGTGCTTCCAAGCGCCTCAGGCAGAACTCGAATCGCTCCAAGAGCGTCTCTATGGTGTCAAAGTGTTCGCTCACGCCTTGCGTTGCCTACAGCACCATTAACTTGCGGTTCTAAAGCGGACTTCAATACTGACGCGCCTTTATGAGGACGCCTATCGCCACGATGATCGCTTTCCCTCCAGGTACAGGCTTCGAAGGGGGTCAATGAATGTCACCAAGAAGAATATGTCGGACTCACTGCTGACGCTGCCACCTCCCCGCCAATATCAAGGACGCCAGAGCCAATGAGGGTACGTATGATAGGCTTCAAAAGTCTACGAAACTTGACGGGAAGACTCCCAGACGAAGGATGGCGGTATTGATGAAAGTCCTCAGCGGTCTTCACGAGTATGTCGACGATTGCACCGTAACCGGAACAATCGACCAGTTTCCTGTAGAGATCTTGGCTCTGATCACAAAGATCCACGCCAGTTGACCTATGGTAGTGGCGGAGAGCGTCCTCCCACTCGCTAAACTGAGCGGGTTCGCTGAGTTCTGGAGTCGCCCTTAGCTTGCCTTGCGATGAAGACGGTATACCAGTCGCAGACGATGTAGCAGGACCGTTCTTCAAAAACGAAGCACGAGCGAAAACCCGGCGTAAGGGCCATACGAATCTTGGTGGAGAGGTGTCTGAACGGGGAGACATGGAGAGAGATGAGTCGAGTGGCGGGAGGAAGTAAGCCACAGATAGGCGCCTAAGTGTGGACGCCCCGTGAACGAGAGGCGATGTTAGGCTGTTCGGTCGCAGAAGGTTCACGTATAGTGAGAATACGCCATATTCGACCGGTTGTAGCCTGCACTGTCGCAGGTTATCGTACGACTGAGTATTGGCCCATGGTCACTATTGGCGTTCAGTTGGCTGCTACAACATCGTGCTCGAAGGTCAACATGATGGACGTTCGGGAAAGACGTCCGAGTTCACCGCGCTGAAACAGGTCGCGCGCGTCTCGCGCCTCAGTTTGTCCGTGGTTGTTCCGTACCATCCCTCTCTCTCCCTCGCGCGTCCCTCCCTGCAGCCAACTCCCCCGCGTAAGAATGGCCAGTTTACGTACAGACAACCGCGAAGACAGGCCTCAAGTGCTTCGGCTTATGACAACGGTATATGGGCTTCGCTCAACATAGGCGACACCGTTCTCAATCGGCAACATCCCGCACGAGCCAGTCCTCCCCACATCCTCCCTCTCAAGCACCCTCCACCTCTACAGCTTCTGAATTCACTTCCGCACCCAAAACCATCAGCACCGCAACTTCGGACAGGCCCGACGTCGACGCTGAAGCTCTATAACCCTTCCAAGGCGAATACGAGTGCTACGCTGTCCACACCGCGAAATGGAAAGCCGAAAATGCGGAGCAGAGCCAGGCGGTCAAGAACAAGCGGGCTAGTTGCGCTGAGACCCGCGAGGAGTTCAGACAAGGAAGGCTTGATCGTCGACTGAGTTTCTCCGCACATTGCAGGCTTTCCTCTGATAGCACTCTCGAACATACACGTTCGCTTACACTACCGATTATCCCTTTTTCATGCCATACTCCTCGCCCTACATCAATGATCACGGATCATGGGGCGTTATAGCGTCAGTACTCCAAACGATGTATGTACACAATACTATACAATCCCTTCGTCTTGCAGAATCACGGTCGATCTACATCCGCTCATCCCAACAGCACGTTCATCGGGCGGTCTCACGAGATAGAACACATTAAAATGAGTTTCAATCTGGTCATACCGACAGCCGCTACATAGATCCTACCGGGCTCTTCGTTTCATAGCGAGCTTAACTTCCTCTATGAATCGACCCATCCACTCATGCGGCGTCTCCCCCTCTACCTCACTCAACTTGACGGTAGCGGCAAACATCTTCCACTCATCCATAGCAGCTTTCAATACGTCCATGTCATACGGTTCCGCATCGCTCAGCTCTTCGTCATCGTCCCATAAGGAGAGTGTGCTTGCGCCGGGATCGGACGGACTGCCAGGCGTGCTGGAGAGCTCCTTCGGAGCAAGCTGGCCGGCTGGGAACGTTTGTCCTTCGTTGAGCGGTGCTTGCTCGCGCTCGTGCATCAGTTCGATGATGATTCTTCGAAATAGCGAAAGTTGCTCTTTGGTGGTACCAGCTTGGTTCGCATTGTTGTCGGCTTGATCGCGCCGGACATGGGAGTCCCCGATATCTGCGCCGGTACGATCCGGGTCGCACTCGATCAGAGATTCGGTGTTGCCGACGGCACTGCGAGCGATGAAATGAGACTGAGAACGGTGTTGCGTATGGATGATAGAAAGACAAACCTCTGATCATCATGTTCGTCCGCGGGCACTAGACTCGTACTAGAAGCCTTAAAGAAGCGTTTGCACCCCCCGCTGCTCAGCATCTCAGCGTATGACCACTGCGCACCCCATACAGCAAAACACACCATTGCAACAACCTATCAGCCTGACTCTCCGGGGCAACAAGTTCGCACCAAGGACACCGAACCTCATGCGAGGGCTGCCTCACCACGATGCTCATTTCTAGCGTCATACCAGCTTGAATGGTGTGCGCCCAAGAAGATGGGGAGATGATGTCTGGCTCGGATTGTCCGGCGGTGTTCATGAGGACGTATGAACGAGATTTCACGTAGTTGGATCCTTGCTTGTTCGTGAAGCGCTCGAGGAGGAGTGTGTGAACGTCCTGCGAGCGTCAATCAATGATGACGTATCACTACACCATCTGGTACTGGAGCGCTCACCGCCCACGACAAACACCGTCCTAGAGGTAGCACCATATGAAGCCCAAGGACATCGATGATCACGAGCGTATCGCCCTGCAAGTGCCAGTCCTGAGGCGCTCGCGGGATACTCGGCGAACTCGATAGGCGCATTTGGCGCCAACAGAAGAAGAGAGCGGTATACGCCACGGCCAGAGGAAGGAAGGCAGATAGAAAGAGGCTGGGATTGTAGAGCGTCGCGCTCCATGCGGTGTCCGAGTTACCTCCGGCGACAGACGCAGCGACCGAGTAGATCACGGCGATCGTCTCGCGCAGGGCGGCTTGATCGACTGGCGTCAGGTCTCGGAAGAGGGCGAGCACGCTGTTGAGTGATGTCCGTAGTGATACTGAGTCCGTGTAGGAATTGGTTGGAAGTGGTATACGACGGCGCATACCGCCATCATCTGGAGGGCGGCATGAGCACGATGTTCGCGATAGAGAAGGTGGCCCGACACATACCGATGCTCTTCCTGGCCACTTGATGTTTCCACTCGTCCCAACTCGCGCTGAGGGCTTCGAATCGGTGTGATAGCTCAAATATCCCCGCTTTTGAACCGGTGTATCAGTATAAGCAGCGTCTGCAATCAAGAACCGTGACTCACATGCTTGAAGACGCGCAGTCACCCGCGCCACTATGTCCGAAGTTACAACTTCAAGATGCTGCGCGACCTCAGTCTTCACTTCGTCCAATCCTACAGAATGCTTGTTAGACTTCGGTGCGCTTGCATCACCAATGGCCTCGTACCTGTCTGTAAGGATGCAGAAAAAGCTTGGATCCCTGAATGAACCTCTGCGAGACTTAGACGGGTATCTTCCACCATGAGACCTTCGAAGCGTTCGTGGGCAGCTTTGACATCTTGACCTCCGCCCGTAAGCGCCGCCATGAAATGCTCTATTCGACATCCCTTTCAGCATTAAGCCGCATGCACCTGCCAAGCGCATGAGAGACGTACGAGCGCGATTCCTCCGCATCATCCGTGTAGCCATTCCAAAAGCGTCCAACATCTCCACCAAGATCTTAACAGTATGCTCGCGCGCCGCTGGAACGAGCGGGGCGTTAAGACGGACGTCTAGTCGGATCATGTACGATTCGAGGTTGTGGAGGAGGAGGAGGACGGCGTCGAAGCGGTCGGTGACGCCTTCGGTTGCCTGTGCTGGCGAAGGTCAGGATTATGTAGTGTGGAGGGAGAGGGCAGACGTGCCTGGAGAAGGGCACCTAAAGCCACGAATATAGCTTTTCCACCCGGTATGCCCTGTGCAATGCATCAGCCTTCGACCAAGATCGAGAGCATAGTAAACATACCAATGCAGCAGCCGTCTCCCCGCCCACATCAAGCACACCAGCACGCAGCACAGCGCAAACAACACGACGAATTGCAGTTCTTATCTTGCTGGCGGAGCTGTTGGGCGAAGGATCGCGGTATGCTTTGAACTCGTCCATTAGTCCGTTCAAGGCGGAGAGGATTGCGTGGTGAGAAGAGCAGTTGGCTAGAGAGCGGTGGACAAGGGAGGTTGGGTCGGTTAGGTCTATGGAGGTGGTGGACTTGTATCTGACGATAGCGTCGTTCCAGAGGTCGGCTAGGGTGTCTTGTTGTAGGTGAGAGGAAGGTCGGTTCGGAGGTGATGCTTCGTAGTGCGTTGTTGAGTTACAAGACATTGGCGCGGACGATCGAGGTTCGGCTGACGCGGGAGAGGATACGCCATCGGACCTCTCGCCTCGTTTGCGGATATGCTTGATAGGTCCAGTAAGTTTATCAATACCACGACGCATCGTGATGTGATGTGCGCGTCAAATGTCGTGGACTGTTCACCGTAGTCAGGTAAGAGGAGTCTGCGCCATCGATGGGGGCGGTGGGAAGAGCGATGGTCGTACTTGTAGAACCCAAAGCACTCGTAAGTACTAGGGACGCGTGGGGTTGTAGCACAGGATACCGAAATAAGCGCTCGTCGCCCGCCGGCGCGCACTGCCGATGTACACCTCATGGTAGAGGACGTTGTGAGGAACCTTGCGCCACGCAGATGTATCACAAAGGTCTCAGACAGGCTAGCCAGCAAACAAGAGGTAGTGTATATGTGCAGTACACGGGTTGACACTCATGCCCGAGGCTCGCGCTCGACATGACTGCTGCTCGGGAAAGAAGTCCGAACTTGACCGCGCCGACGCGACGAGGTCGCGCGCGTCTCGCGCCTTTGCTTTGTTCGTGTTTGCTCCGAGCCAGAATCTATGTTCTCCCTCTCCCTCCTGCGTTCACTCTTCCAGCCGACCTTTACGCGTAATAATGGCCAGCCCACTCTCAGGCAAAGGTGAAGACTTGCTCCAGGTACGTGCGCGCATAGAATAGCATGTAGAGCGTCAAAGAACCAGACATGTATGTGTACATGGCTCTCTTGCTCCCAATGGTCAATGGTTCGGTCCTTCGAGCACGATCATAGAGCCACCAGTCTGAATCCACCCACTGATGGCTAGCGGATTCATCCAGCATGCGTGAGGCTGGCGCAAAGCTTGGTTATCATACCTGATATAGACGTGAAACGCCTTCCTCGTGCCAGGCTCCCACTCTCACGGCCAACGTGTTCGACGGCAGGTATCCGTATCTTCGGGAACGACTGACAGCAACATCGGTCTCCTGCCGTCCTACCACCATCGCCGTTCAGCATTCATGTCTACCCGCTGTACGACTGAGCAGCAGAACCTGAACCCGGTCAAGGGGACAACGAGTCCGCGCAATATGGGCGAACTCTGGGACGAAGCCCTGCGCCGCCATGAGCAAGAGACAGGAACAGAGCTGCTCAAGATCGCGATTGGGAAGGGATTTCCGCTGCACCCTGCTAGTGCGGACGAAGTCCTTGCGATCCTTGCTGCTCAGAGCCGGTCGTTCGAGGCGTTCCGAGCTCGTGGTCAGAACGTCTTGCGGGTGTTGAAACCAACCGTGCACTTTATCTGTCTTTTCATCGATGCTGGCGCGGAGGCCGGTTCCGTGAGTGCCGCTTTACACCTCTGGCAGTGTAGCCCATTTCTGACAGCCCGAAAGGGGACAATTCCAGGAGGCAAGGCCATTCTCGTCGCTATCGGTGTCCTCCTACAGGTGAAGCCGTGTCTGCCTTATTTTTGCCACTCAATGTTCTGACATCCAGCAGGCGACGAAGGGCGTTAGTGGCCTCTATGATGTCATTGAGCATCTCTTCAAAGAGATCGCAAGCTACCTCAATCGCGTCCCGATCTATCTCAACTCGTCAACGCAGCCGGCCCCTGTTTTGATGGATATCCTCGTCAAGACCTGTGTTCAGGTACTCGAGGTACTTGCAATGACTACGAAGTATTTCAACTCGAGCACCAAGAGTATCTGGGGAGCCGTTGCGCGGCGCACGAGTGCGTATATTCTACGTCTCCCCCACATCCATGCTGAAGTTCAATGCGCAGAGGACTACCTTCGCGAGGTCATGGGAGGAAACGAGGTGAAGACGGCGCTCGAGAAGCTGGAGCACCTTACGAATGCAGAGCTTCTGGCAGCTGTGGCGCAGATCAATGTTATTGCACGCGACGGTGAGTCGCATCTCCGCGTGCGTCGCGTAGAATGCTCATTGTTTTTATAGTCCAGCCCGAGATGCACTTCGTTGCCAACAAAGCAGGTAGAGGCGACTTCGCATGTTTCATCGCCACCAGTCTCAACGTCCATTCTAGTTCTCAGGGGTCTTCGCGAGTGGCTTCGGCCGCCCGATGCCCCACCGCTCAACTGGGAGAAGAAGCGGTACAACGACAGCTGTGTGTGGTTCTTTGATAGCAAGTTCGAGAGCTGGATGTCCCAAAGAAACGGAGTGTACTGGATATATGGCAATGGTACGTAGTCTCTTGCCTCTGAGCAAGCGAAATCTCATCATTCTCGTAGCCGGCGCCGGAAAGAGTGTCCTGTGGTGCGCTATCTCTGACACCTTTGCTCTGCTACGATCCTCACCTTTCACCGTAGTTCGTCAATCATTGACACACTCAAGAAGAATCCTGCGCTTTCATTGGCGTACTTCTATTTTGACTTCAGTGATACTACCAAGCAGGACTGTCGTGCACTGGCTGCTTCTTTGGTCTTCCAATTGGCAACTTGTTCCGAAGCGTGCCAGAGTTATCTTGAACGGCAGAAGACGATTATACCCCCGAGCTACAACGAGCTACTTGTTATGCTGTCGGGCCTGGTGAAACTCGCTGGACACGTATACATCGTTATTGACGCTCTTGACGAGTGCCCCGAGAAGGAGCGCGACAGAGGCTCCGCTCGCTTTCTGAAGCATCTTTGCGAACTTGACAGCAATGAGAAGGACTTTCATTTGCTGGTTACCAGCCGCCCTGAAGCTGATATCTGGGACCTCCTGTCGTCTGTCACTCATATACTCGATCTCAACGTTGATAAACAACACCTGGAAGACGTGAGCGCATACATAACATCTCGAATCGACCGAAACGAGTACCACTGGTCGTCCGATGTCGAGAAGAAGGTGTCTAAAGTTCTCAATGAGAAGTCTAATGGAATGTATGTCATACGCTTAATATCTCCGTAGCACTAAACTCATCGCTTATCAGGTTCCTATGGGTCGATCTACAACTACTGCGTTTGAGGGACTGCATCACAATCACCGACGTCGAGAATACCTTAAATGAGCTGCCTCCCGACTTACACAACACGTACACGCACATCCTAGAGAAGTCCGACCCATCAAAGGCATCAGTAGAGCGGCGTCGGCGCGTCTTCCAGTGTATTGCTTCTGCGAAGCGCCCGCTTTCTCCAGTTGAAGTGGTTGAGATATATTGCGCGGACTTGGACTCTCGTACACCGCCGATTCCGATCGAGGACTGCGAGAAGTTCATACTCAAGAAGTGTCCAGGCATCCTAAGCATTGTCGATTGGGAAGAGGAGCAAATAGTGTTCACGAGTGGTCGCATTATCCACAGAAGTGTACAGTTCATTCATTTCTCCGCGAAGGAATACCTCATGTCTTTCGAGCTCAAGGGCACTTCAACCCTTGCGCATCACTACGTCTTTGAGGACTACTCCGCCAATCTCATACTCGCTAGGATCTGCCTCCGGGCATTTGATGTGGATGCCATACTGTCAAACTTACGCCCATATGCGGGAAAGTATTGGACTGAGCACGTATCATCTCATAATGAAGACGATCTCAGTGATCTTCTTGACAACTTCCTGCGGATAGGCTCCTCTTCTTTTGCCCGTTGGATCCGCCGCAATCGTACCTATAGCAGCGATGCCGCCTTCAGTTTCGCCGTTGAGTTGAATCTATGCCATCATGTAGAAAAGATGCTGGCGCAGTCATCGGGCAGCCCATCCGATGCTCCTGGCACCAAATTTCTCCTCAAGATTCCTGGTCGGCATGGTAGACCTGCACTGCATGAAGCAGTATATAAGGGCCACATCGGGATGTGTCACCTGTTGCTCAGCCACGGGGCCCTCGTTAACGACACCGACGATGACGGTGACACTCCTTTGCACAAAGCCGCGAATCGCGGATATTTAGATGTCGTTCGTGTGCTTCTTGGACACCCCGTAGCTGATGGGGCAGATCCCATGGCTCGATGTCGGGCTCGCAATAAGCGCGGGCAAACCCCGTTGCATCTGGCCGCAGGAAGACACTTTGCCGACCTTTGTCATCTATTGCTCAGTCACGGGGCCCTCGTCTACGACGCAGACGAAGACGGAGACACTCCTTTGCACATTGCCGTAAGGAAAGGTTACATGGATGTCGTTCGCGTGCTTCTTGAATACCCCGTAGCTAACGGGGGAGTTCCCATTGCTCGATGTCGGACCCGAGACAAGCACGGGCAGACCCCGTTGCATCTGGCCGCAGAACAGGGACGCATCGATATCTGTCGTCTATTGCTCAGTCACGACGGGGCCCTCGTCGACGACGCCGACGAAGACGGAAACACTCCTTTGCACATTGCCGCAAGAGAAGATTACATGGATGTCGTTCGCGTGCTTTTTGAGCACCCCGTTGCTGATGGGGCAGATCCCCTCGCGCGGTGTCGGACCCGAAACAAGCGCGGGCAGACCCCGTTGCATCTGGCCGCAGAGCAGGGACGCATCGATATCTGTCGTCTGTTGTTCAGTCAT
>UWZB01000820.1:14342-75349 GCA_900536885.1 Peniophora sp. CBMAI 1063 | reverse complement strand
GAGCCGGTCCTCCCCGCCTCCTCCCCCTCCGCCACCTCCGTCCGCCACCTCCTCAGACTCCTCGTCTGACACGCCCTCCCTCGACACATCATCAACCTCAACCCGCCCCGACGTCGACGCAGAGCCCTTAACGCCCGAAACCCTCAAAGCATCCAAAGCCGAGCTCGGGTCGCACCTCGCGAAATGGAAAGCCGGAAACGCGGAGCAGCGCGAGGCGGCGGAGAGTAAGCGTGCGAGCTGGGCGAGGATTCGCGAGGAGTTCAAGTCGAGGAAGGGGGTGAAGGGTGTCATTTAATAAGGTTAGAGAGGCTATTACGGGGCCGCCGACGACGGGGGACAGCAAACCAATATCCGCTGACATTCTTAACCCGAGGCACCTTCAGGCATCAACTTACTTATTCGGTGACCCTCGCGGCTGCTATTCGAAATCTTGAGTCGCATCATAGACATCACTTCCTCATCCAAGAAGGACAGAGGCGAGATGTTCTGCGCTCAGGATCAGCTCCAGCCAGAGAAATGATGGAACTGGATAGACGTACCGACCCGATTCTGGTGCATCAGCTGAGTGGCTAGTGCCAAAGAACCGATCATCTCAACCAGGATCTTAACAGCGAGCTCATGCGACGCATGTTGGATGGGGCCACTTAGGCGCAGATCTTGAAGACGCGTCATGTAGCGCTGGAACTTCTCGAAGAGGACTGTGACTGCATCAAAGCGATCACTAACCCTCTTAGTCACCTGGAAGAGACCTCGTTCATGGAATGGATCAGCTATTTGTCCACACAGACATACCTTGAGAAGCACTCCTATGGCCACGAAGATCGATTTGCCTCCTGGTACGGTCTACACGTGAAGAGTATTAGCAAAAGCCGCGACATCGTAGGCCATGATCAGTCAACGTACCGTATCAGCTGCAGCTTCTCCAGCCACATTGACAACGCCGATACTCGACACGACACTCATGACATCACGTAGCGCCCCGCGGACCTTTGCGGCCGCGCCATTCGGAGCTGGGTTGCGATAGAGTTCGAACGAATTGACAGTGCCAATCAAGGCGTCAACAGTATCGTGGTATGTAGCGCATCCCTCAAAATGCCGTTGAAGGTCTGCGTCATGAGTCTTCAGGCCCACGCCAACGATGTCGCGGTACCGACAGAAAACCTCGTGCCACAGATCTGCTATGATATGCGCTTCGGGGGCGGCAGGGCTAAAAACAAAGCCATTGCTCGGGCATGAGATGGGTGCAGGAATCGGTGCGACAGCGGTGCGTCGGCCATCTTGGTGCGGCAGAGCCTCGGCCTCGCGTATTCGGCGTAGATCTTCGACACCTCCCTGATCGAATGACAAGGATATAGATCCCGTGACATCGTCGGAACGCAAACGATTATCTGGCAGAGATGACGACCCAGTCGATACAGTGTCTGTGGGCGATGTGAGAGAACCATCCACACTGCAGAAGGGATATCCATGAGATGTTCGAGCCGAGCAAGAGATAACTCACTGTGTGAGGTGTGATGCGTATCTGGTAACACTTCGACCAGGATTCTCCGGAACAAGGTCATGTCTCTTGTGCGTGGTGATTGTGCACCTTGCACTGCGAAGTCACCGTCGTGGGTGGCCTCTGCCGGCGTGCCGTTTGGAATATCAGTGAACTCGGAGAGCAGCAGTTTGACCATTTGTGAGATAAGAGCATTTGTTGACGGATCGATGCCAGTAAGGAGCGTTCTCGAGCGAAAGAATATTTGTTAGACCGAGGACATGCGGCTATTAGACGGCATCACAAAAACTCACCTGATAAAGGGGTCGTCGATATCTGCAATGTCCGCAATGGATGCTCTGTATTGGTGCTTGCAACGCTTACTACCTCAAATATTAGCGAGAAGTGCATGCGATGAAAGAAGCGATGTTTATACCAGCGAAGAAACTCGTCAGCGTATAGTGTTTGCGAAGCAAGGAGATCACAGTAAGGGCATTGGAGCTGAAGTGATGATTGACGAAGTAGGATGCCCATCTCGAGAGTCATACCAGCCTTCACAATCTGCGTCCATGCTGTCGGTTGGATGATCGCTGACTCTCCGGCCGTATCCATGATTCTGTAATCGCGAGAGCGCACGAATTCAGCGCCTGGCTTGTCTGTGAACCGGCGAAGAAGTAGCGCGTGGATGTCCTGGACACGTGCGATTCAATCACACGGTGAAGGGCTAGACTGGAGAAGCTCACCTCCCACAACGAGTATTCATCCAAAGGTACAAGCACGTGATCGCCGACGATGTCGATGATGACGATAGTGCAGGAGGGTGTGCGCCCAAGATGACGGGGAAGATTTTTCCAGCAGACAAATGCGGCAAGATAAGTCATTGTCATAGGTAGGAATGCTGCCACGAAGGCGGACGGGTTCACCAAGGCAACGAACCAGGGACCGTTTTCTGAGCCACTGCTGGCAGTGAATGCCGCTGCGGAATATATCGTGGCCAGCCCGTTCCGTAAAGCGGCCCGCTCAGCTGGAGTAAAGTCGCCATAACCAGACAGCACGTTACTTGCAAAAGATTCGACGGTTGACACCATGTTGGCGTATGTGATCATCAGACAAGTGTTCCAGATCTCGGCAGTCCCTATGCAGAAATGCGATGATCCATCTTTTGTTCATCATGTCGTGTAGCGCCGAACTCACCCATAGTTTGTAACGAGGTGCTGGCCGACGGTGTCTCTCTAGAGACGACTACAGACCGATCGGTATCATGGTGCGGGCTAAAACCTCAGGTACATACCGTTAAGTGGTTTGTCTGCTGTCGATACTAGTGATGATGGCGCACTGTGGGCATGCGATGCAATCCCACTCTCAACCACTAAGATATCACGGAGGTTAGCGCTTAGATCTCGGCGAGTCGAGAGATGGAACCTGCCTTGCGAACTCGTGGACCACTCTTCCATTCGGTCCAAGATCTTGCCTGTATTGACTCTCACTTGCGCAATGTCATCCTTCATCCCTTTGACGTCCGCCAAGAGAGCTAAGACCATCGATATGAGCCTCGGAAACGCTGCATATAGGCGGCACAGATAGACACTTACACTCCTGCGCAGTGTGATTGAACGCGTACACTTCCTTGTACACGCTGGAAAGTATCAGTCGGGTATCTTGAGTTTCCAGTAGATCGAACTCGCGGGCGGCATCAGCGGCGGCGTTCTTCCCACCGGCGAGGACAGACATAAAGTGCTCTATGCGACGATGAGTCCTGTACCTTTGGCGTGAGACGGACTGCGCGCACCAAATCGATTCTTCTGCATTGTCTTCGTCACGATGGCGAACGTGCCCAACATCTTGACGAGTATTTCGATAATGACGGAGTGCAATTCTGGTCCCAGAGGTATGTCTTCTCTAACCTTCAGGCGCAACATGTAGTATCGAAACCGATCAAGAAGTGTCAAAACGTTGTCGAAGCGCGTACTGACACCCTGCGTAGCCTAGAGTCAAGTCAGTTCGGATGACGCTAGGAATCCCGAAGCGCAGATGAACGTACTCGAAAAAGGACCATCACTGCCACGAAGGGAGCTTTCCCACCATGAAGGGTCTGGGTTACGGGTTAGACCAAGCGGCGCTTGTAAGACACGCGAAGGACGCACGAAAGCCGAAGCTAGTTCTCCTCCTGCCTCCAAGGCGCCAACACTCAACACCGCACCGACGATGGGTTTCAAGATGCGGCGGAGCCTGTCATCAACGTCAGGCGCTGACGGGTCTCGATAACGTCGAAAGTCGGTGGCAGCTTTGACGAGGGCGCGTTCGATCGACTCGTGATCGTTGCAATCCTTCAATCGCCGATAAAGTTTGGACTTTGAGTTGGTGAGGTCCACGCCAGTACTTTGGTGATATTTGGAGAGGGCTTCGTCCCACAGGCCTTTCAAGTCCTGAACCGTTCGTTCTGAATAGTCGCTCAGTGTTCCGCCCGGCTATGGGAGATGCCCACTTACTCGAGAACACTGTACGCGGAGGGACTAGACTGTCGGTCGAAGAGGTCGAAGAAACGGATTCCGTCGCGGTGCCCTGCTCATCGTCCACAAAGGGGAGCACCTGGTCGGTGACTTGGATATCGGGCGATGGGGGAGTATCCCTCGACGATGGAGCTAAAGGTGCTGGTTTCCTCGCTCGAGGGGAGTGCCAAAAGGGCCATTTCATCTTCTCGTGCGGCATCGCAGGTTCAGGCTTGAGTTTGGAGGGTGGTGGCGGTTGAGGGTAAGCCCTGAGGAAAGGAAGACAAGCGCTGCAATGCGAAAACCTCGTGCAAGAAGGCGCCGGAACGTCCGTCCTAGAGTAGTATCCGTGGCGCGCACTGGCTAGTAGTCAGAGATGCTCGCAAAAGACCTCCAAGTGTGGTGTCGTGGAAGGAGCGATGGTCGTATCATGTATGTGGGACCCAATTAACCCGTGAGTAATATGAACGCGTGGGGTAGCACAGGATATCGAGGGTAAGCGCTTGTTCCCTTGTCCGCGCGCACTGCCTATGCACGCGTACGTCCCACGGAGGACGGTGCGGGAAATCTTGCGCCAAATTAATGTATCACTGGGGTTTTAAACGAGGGCTAGAGCCAGGAGTCCTGATCTGGAAGTGGTATGATACATAGGTGTGATGCTTATACTCGAGGATCATGCTCGAGACGATGGACGTTCGGGAAAGAAGTCCGACTTCGCCGTGCCGACGCGACACGAGGTCGCGCGCGTCTCGCGCCTTCACTTTGTTCGTGTTTGCGCGTTACGTGCCATCCTCTCTCTCTCTCTTGCGTCCAGCCTTCCAGCCAACCTCCACGCGTAATAATGGCCAGCCCACTCTCCAACAACGGCGAAGACCTGCTCCAGGTAACTCCACACGTGGTAATATGTATAATATCTATTCGTAGCTGAACAAAGTGTGCCCACAGGCCGCGCTCTCGGACGCGTTCTCAGTCGGCAACCTCCCGCACGAGCCGGTCCTCCCCGCCTCCCAAGCACCCCAATCCTCTTCCCCTTCCTCAGACTCCTCCTCGTCTAATGTTTCCTCCCTGGACACCTCATACCGTACAACCTTTAATTCATGCATTACATACTCACAGTCCCCAAGCTGGTTCTGCAGCACTAGAAGCATAGCTCTTCTGCTTTCGCAAGAGACAGAGGAATATACCGTACGTACGGCTCAGAGGACGCTTGACAGACCAAGTATGAAGGAACAAGAGCGAATATGTCGAGACATTCGGGAATGATGATTGAGAGATAAGCCGGTGCATAGTGTCCAGGCCGGAAGTGTTCAGACGCTCTGAATCTAGCGATTGGTACAGTCGTATGACAGGATGTGGCTCCCACGAAAAAGCAACGGTGTTAGCAACACGCGACATGGATTTAAACGGTGAAAAATGGGAGGTAAGAACTGCGCGAGTAGGTGCATGACGTATGAGACGTAATAAGTGTTCCAGCAGAGACCGATGGTGGTGTAAAGCGAAGTGTGGTGTTGCCAGCCGACTCCTCACCTCTTCAAGGTCGGCGAGGACGATGACAGACCACTTGACAGCTATTCGGGCGGTACATCGGGCGTGAGACCATGAAGCTGTTGTAACTCGAGTCGTACGGCATCGATCCGATAGGTAATTATGACCAGCAAGTTCGCAAACTGCTGTATATAACCCCGCAGTGTGTTCTGATCGAGGATGAAGCGCGGCTCTGGCTGCAATACGAGCCTCTTCTGCAATGAGACGGTCACCATTTGGCCGAGATACTACAGATCGATCATGAGGCATGTTAAATAAGCAGAGTGTTCCCTGAGAACGCGGGCGCTGGGACTTTACCTTGCTGAGAATGGGTCCCAGTGGCCGGTCCGGGACTTCTGTGTAGGCGAAAAACGTCGGTAGCACCTTGTCGAGCTCAGCCGCCAAAACCGATGCACGCTCGAGGTCCGCCATCCACGAGTCCCTATCAGCGTCAACGGGCGGGTCAACGGTCTTGACATCGCGGAGAAGTTCTATTCGTGCACGGCAAAGTCATATTCGGAGTCGTTAGCGAGGCGTTGTGTATAGGGATGGATGAGATACAGTACATACGCAGCTCGATATCTCTCTTCATTTGAGCAATGTGCTCTTGCGTGGCATGAAGAAGGGCTGGTTCGATCGATCCGTCCGGATACACGCCCTTGAGATCGCGCGCCTGCAGCGTCTGTTGAGCCGCTGTTTGGAGCGGGGCAGGGTGCGGGGCGGGGGAGATGTTACCGACCTTTGGAGGCTGCTGCCCCTGGCGCGGTGGTGTCGGCGCGTGTACGCTATCTGGCCCGCCCATCAGTGAGAGAGCAGTCCGAACTCAACCGTGCCGACGCGACACGGGGTCGCGCGCGTCTCGCGCCTTCACTTTGTTCGTGTTTGCGCCGGCGCGCGTCAGAACGCACCTTCCTCTCTCCCTCTTTCTCGCGTCCACTCTTCCAGGCAAGTTCCACGCGTGATCATGGCCAGCCCACTCTCAGGCAACGGCGAAGACCTGCTCCAGGTAATTCCACACGTGGTAATATAATATATATCCGTAGCTGAACAAAGTGTGACCACAGGCCGCGCTCTCGGACGCGTTCTCAGTCGGCACCCTCCCGCACGAGCCGGTCCTCCCCGCCTCCTCCCCTTCTCCCCCCTCAGACTCCTCCTCACCTTCCGACACACCCTCCCTCAACACAGACACCTCATCAACCTCAACGCGCCCCGACGTCGACGCAGAGCCCTTAACGCCCGAAGCCCTCGAAGCATCCAAACTCGAGCTCGAATCGCACCTCGCGAAATGGAAAGCCGAGAACGCGGAGCAGCGCGAGGCGGCGGAGAATAAGCGCGCGAGCTGGGCGAGGATTCGCGAGGAGGAGTCCCGTAAAGGCGTGAAGAGTGTCAATGAGGTTAAGGAGGCTATTGCGGGGCCGCCTACGACGGGCGCTAGTACGAGCAGCGAGGGGTGGGAGCGGTTGTTGGCGAGTGGGAGGACTGGGAGGGATAGTCCGAGTCCGGTTGATGGGCGGGACTTGGTGGGCGGGGAGAAGGGCGGGAAGAGGACCGAGGAGGAGCTTGCAGTAAGCTTTATTCCTATGTTGTCTGCTTGCGAGAGTTGTTTATTGATGAAGGCAGCAGCGCATCCTCCCCGGCTCGACCTCCAACGAGCACAAAAAGTCGCCGAGCTCAGCGCCCTGGGAAGACGTCCCGTCCGAGTTAACCTCGTCCTTCCCGTCGCTCTCGTTCCCCGAAGACTCGAACCCGCACTCGCACCAAGCCTCCGGCTCCGACACCCACCACCAGCACCATCACGCGCACCACGACCACGCGCATCACCATCACGGCGACAAGACCTCCTCCGCTACGCTCACCATCTTCGACAGCACGCTCTCAACGCGCACGCGCGTATGGGCGCTCGTGGGCGCTGTCGGGATTAACTTGCTACTACCATTCGTCAACGGTGTGATGTTGGGCTTTGGAGAGATTTTCGCGAAGGATGTTGTTATGGGGTGGCTTGGGTGGGGGAAGGGCACGTCGGGCGTTGGGTTGAGGACCGGCTCGAGGCGCCGTTCATGATCTTGAGAAGGGATACCGGGCATGAGGGCTGAGAGTACTGGACGATGCTTGTTCTTTGAATACGTTATAGCACGCCTGAAGAAGACTATATCTGCGCCGTTACAGGCATACTATTTTGACCCCGGTACTTATCCGGATGGCGTGAATGGGAAGTAGGACGTGCGAGTTTGGTAGCTGTCATAAACCGGGTCAGACTCAGCTTGCATAGAAGGCAGTGTTCGTAGGTGATTCAGCGGTGTGCAAGTTATTTGGGGGTATGTGTAGAGATATAGAGGTCAGAAGTCTGGAAGTGCAAATGGGAACTCAGTACGTCCTCGCCGCGATCTGCCCAGACAGGTTCTACCGCTCTCCTTCTTTCCCTCGAGCCATTTGGTTCACGGAAAGTGCATAGGAGGTGCTTGAACTACGGTGAGATTGTACTGGGTGAGTTCTGTACACCGGTTCTGGGCGCAAGCCGCCTGCCGGTGTAAACTGGCATTTGATGGGTCATAAATACAGTAAGGTCTCCCTCTTCTTATTCAGTACTACGCCAGGGCATGCTAACACTCCAACACTTGACGAGGAGGTGCGTAAGGTATGCCCTCAGGCTCATTAAAGTCTTCAGAACGTGAGAGTGAGCGGATGCGAGATGGCGAAGCATTCAAGAGGCTCATCCGACTTGACTCTCCCTGGACCATTCGTTCGACTTCATGCTTCATGGATCAAAATAGCAACTACTCCCACACGTCCTGCTCTACCTGCGGACAGTTTATGTGTTCCGGAGTCGATGTACGCATACAGTAGCTCTGAAAGAGGTCAGATACTAGACCGCCAAGTACTCCAATACTGCGTCGGCGACGTGCTCGGCCTTGTGGCGCAGCTTCTCACAGAAGGAGCGCCCAAGAATTATTCAGCCGCCGGCAAGTCTTGGAAGTCGCAGTTCCAGTCCAACACACGCACCGAGGCTGTGAGATGATTGCGCCCAAACGTCCTTTGCCTCTCACCCTCTCGATCCTCGTCTTTCACTTCTCTTCCTTCTTATAGGCCTGGTGACTGAACCGGCCCGCTCTTATTCGTCGGACAGGAAGCCTTCGACCTCGGCCTTTTTATACATAGACGCGTTGTCATTTGCTGCGCACATTTGATCTCAACTTCACCTCTTCCGACCACACGTCGTTCTTCCCCACCCCACGACCCTCTCCTCCTGCCCCGCACGCCGACCATGTCCACCCAAATCGAAATACCAGCGTCATCTTCGACAGACGCCTTCATCCAAGCCTTCACAATGATCCTCGTCTCCGAAATCGGCGACAAGACCTTCCTCATCGCCGCGATCCTCGCCATGCGGCACGCGCGCCTAACAGTCTTCGCCGGCGCCTTCGGCTCGCTCGTCGTCATGTCCATCCTCTCCGCCGCGCTCGGCCATCTGCTGCCGACGCTGATACCGAAGCGGTGGACGCAGGCCGCCGCCGCCGTGCTGTTTTTCGTGTTTGCGGGCAAGATGTGCAGGGAGGGCGTGCGGATGGACGGGGGGAGCAGTCATATGGAGGAGGAGATGAAGGAGGCGCAGGAGGAGATTGAGGAGGCTGAGGCCGCGGCGGATCCCGGCTCAATTCCTCTCGCAAGCGCCGAGGCGGGCGAGTTCAGCGCGTCGGCGGCGCCTGTGAGAGCGAGCTCGTGGATGGACGGCGCGCGCAACTTGTCGAGCTTGGTCTTCGGACCAGTGTTCGTGCAGGCATTTGTCCTGACGTTCTTGGGCGAATGGGGCGACCGCTCCCAGATCGCAACTATCGCGTTGGCCGCTGCACACGTACGTTGTTTCACCTTCAGTCCGCCTCCCAAGACACACCGCTCATCAACTCTAAAGAACGTGTACCTCGTAACACTCGGCACCATCATCGGCCACTCGATCTGTACAGCCGTAGCAGTCGTCGCAGGCCGCTACGTCGCGTCCAAAGTCTCCGCAAAACACGGTAAGCCCAACATTTCCCCCTATCGGTGGATCTGCTTCCGTTGATGCTGACGCGCTTTATGTGAACAGTGACGCTCGGCGGCGCGGCGCTGTTCTTCATCTTCGGGTTGTTCTACCTCTATACTGCGAGCCAGCCTACGAATGTAGACCTCATCGAGGACCACGCCGGCAGCGCGTGAAGTTGATCGTTGACGCGTTGACGTCGCGTTCACACGTCGCGCCGCGCGCCACCCGATGTGTTTTGTTGGATGCTATTTATCGCTTTCTTTCTTCGTTCATGTTCTCCTGCACGCCATCTTTGTAGTACACTACGACCTGTCCTTGCTTTGTAATAGAGACCAGACCCGCTCCGGGCGCATGCGGGGCGGATTCTTAATGCCACGCTATCCCTCACCGCGCAACGTCGGCTGTCCGACCTCCTGCCTCCTGCCAGTGCCAGGAGCTCCTCCCTCCTAACCCACCAACATCCCGCGGACGAAATCCCATCGAATCTTCGCATCCCGGCAACAACCATCAATCAACGTTCAACGCCCAACGTTCGGCGCCCAGCGCTCGACGTCGGATGTCGGGGCTGCGTCCGATCTTTGCCTTCAGACGTCATACATCAGGCCTCTCCTGGCGCATTGACAACAACGGCAGCGACTCAGATGGGTCGCCGCGCATGACGCCTGCCTCGATTGTGCGCGTTGTTTCTCTATGCGCTCACTCTGAATCAAGGTCGGACGTCATATTCTCTCCTAACCGCACGCTGTACACGCAGCGTGGTTACTCTCCCGGCTATCTAGACTCCTAGACGTCTACGGCTATAAGACCCCTTCACCTCCATCCCCCAAGCCTCAACAAAGCAAACCACCACACCACAACTCTACCCAACCCTTCCAATCCAACTCCACATTCTACTCAAGATGTCCGACGCGATGTACAACCCCGCCGCCTCGCAGACGTACGACAACGACGACTACAAGCCGGGCTCGGACGACGTCCCCGACGTCCGCGCCAACGTCCGCGGCGGCGCCGAGCAGGTTTCCGCGCTCGATGCCGAGCGCGAGGACCGCATGGCCGCTGAGAGCGACGCCACGGGCCGTATCCCCAAGGGTGAGCTCCTCTTCATCCATTCGTTATTCAGAGCGCGATTGTTGACGCTGAGGATCGGTTGTAGGTGAGGCGCAAGCCCTCGTCTCGGAGCTCACGCCCGAGGAGCGCGACGTGTCCGGCCGCACGCGCGGTGTGAAGGTCGATGCGTTTGAGCAGGAGAGGAAGGTTGATCAGCAGGTTGATGAGGCTAGCAGTGGTCGGGACGCGTACAACTCTGGGTTCTGAATTAGACGGGCGAGGATGAATCTGGGGCGGAAGTATTAGGTGCTGCTGTACGAAGTGTGATGTATCGAGTGAATTAATTATGGAGGCTGTCTTATTTGAGCGCGTCGCCGTGATGATGAACGTTTGCCCTCTACGTGATTGCCAACAGTGCCTTACTAACTCTCTCTTCTCCATCGTCGCCGTAGTGCGGCAGATCCTCTGTTGGTCATGCAGATGTCTACTTCCGCGAGCAGGGCCCGAGGCCAGTTGCGTAACACCGCTCATGGGTGCCAGTAATTGAGCTCGTTCAACACTGGTCATGGCGTGGGAAAAGACCTCGGCAAACGCCGAAACCCTCGCCCGCTCTTTGTGCACACGTCGTTGATGGATGTCGATGACCATGACCTTCACGTCTATTCGCCCTTGCAGTCGACGTTTACCAGTTCATGAAACCATCATTTACTCATGACAATACCAGGCGAACTCTCAGGCCATGAGTAGCTACGACTGGTCGCCATTTTCAAAGCTTCGCTCGGCGCTTGTCTGGCCAGCCCGGTAAGGCCATGTGTTACCACGAACTTCATACTCATCTTGTGGTCACTGCCTCAACGGGCTTGCCGCACTCAGTCCTCGTGTTGTATCCTAGCTTCGACTACCACCACCTCTCTTCCTTCTGGAGTGCTTATCGTGAATGGACTATGCTCCGAAAGTTCAAGAAACTGAAGAAGAGCGCCGCCCTCTCTGTCAGGAAGCGCTTGGGCAAGGATGGACGCACAAGAGAGCCAGACGATCCCCATCCCCAACCATCGGAAGGACCCGACGAGCCGAACGCGTCCGCTGGCCCGCCGCCCTCGCATAACCGCTATCATGAATACCGACCATCCGCAGACTCTCTTCCGCTTTCGACCGTCACCCTCCCCCCGGCATCAACGAGACCCGCATCAACGTCCGCCACACCCAAGGATGCACCGCCCTCTCCTAATCATCCATCCAGTTTGCCGTCGTTGATGCTTCGCTGTAATGGACATACACATCGGCATGGTGGTGCAGAGGCACCTGTTCTGCTCGCACCACTGGATGTCGGATATTCCTCGCACGGGGCGCATATCATCGCCGACCTCTGGGATGAGGCCTTGCGCCGATATAGGGATGTTGCGGGCGTGGATCTTAGCGATGAGGAGTCCGATCTCTGCAAACGCTTGACAGGGCTTGCAGACTACCAGGCCGTTGTCAACGTCCTGGATGATATTGGGAGGGAGTTTGACCTATACCGGCATCCCCACCCTCAAAGTATCGGCACCAAGATTCGCGGAGCGTTGCGAACAATCGCTCGTGTTGTATTGAGTACTGGTGTGATCGAGGCGATTGGTGAAGTCGCAGCCGCTTTGGTACGAGTACTGCCTGTCTTGTAACAGGTCCAATCCAACTCATGTTGAGGCAGGCCGTCCCCGGTGGAAAGGCGATCTTCGTTGCTATTGGAGTCCTCCTTCAGGTAACACTCTCCTCGTTTAACATGATGCACTTATACTCAACTTGATTCTAGGCGACGAAGGGTATGAGCGATCGGTTGGACGCCGTCATCGGGATCTTGAAGAAATTCGAGTCGTACATGACGCGCTTGGATGTCCGCGCCGTCTCACCTCTCACTCTGGCGTCTCGGGATCTTGTCGTCAAGATACTTGTCGAGATGCTAGACTCTCTGGCCCTTGTCACTCAGATGATGAAACAGAACCGAGCGGGTGCGTCTCCTCGGATAATATTCAGACGCGCGTTAAGCTCATCATGCGCGAGAAGAACACTTCCTCTCGGTACTGTCAAGCAAAAACGTCGCGATCATGGCAGCATCTCAGCGGTTTGAAGATCTCGAGAACGAAGAGCATCTTCTCATCTTGACAGAAGTCCAGCGCGATCTACACAAGCTGTCATCTTTCTTATGGGACGGTGCGCTCGTAGCTTTTTGACCCTGTCTGCCATATACTTACACATATCAGCTGTGGTCTGCCTCGAAACGACGATGACGCGAGTAGAGGGCAAGGTCACGAAGGTCTCTCAGGATGTAGCAGTCATGTCTACGGCGATGCAGTCTAGTAAGCCTCATCACCGATGCTACGCCTGCAAAATTACTTTGTTTACCGAGTTCTAGTGGGCGTCTATGATTTGCTAGGCCATATATTGGAGATGCGCGCATTTCTGGGTCAATGGCAGGCTAGACTCGGTATGCCATGCTATATGGTCCAAGTAACATGGCTTAACGCGCCGGATGTGTGTTTCAGATGGCAATCGCGAACTTCAACCAGCATGGAACGTCACTTCTACGCACGGAGATGTACATCCAGGTTCGTTGACATCCTGGTGTAGAGTTGGTGAGCCGAGGGACTGATCTTGCGGCCGTACATCAGGCCACGGACGAACGGTTAACCTGTGGCACGCGACGATCACCCTCACAGCCCGCAACGCTAAATCATCTCTCGAGGCACTCGTCGACAACTTGCTATCTTGTTTCCACGATGCGACCCCTGCCGACCTCGCCAGGCTTCGGCATATGCTGTATTCAATAGCGGCAGCCGCTGTCTCAGTTAGCGTGGGCGGTGACCTAGACAACATCTGGTACGCGATCCTGACGGACCCACGAGCCTTCCTGGCTGCGTTCCTACCCATGGCGTCTGCCTGCGTCACATGGTTCTTCTTCCGGAGTCGCATATGTTCTCTCGGGCTACCGAAGATACCCCGCGCACCAGAGTACTCACGCTCCGAAACTATCATCATCGTGGACGTGCTCGGGCTTCATATGCTCTTACCCTTGGGGAACTTTCAAACATGGGAGGTATGTATTCAGGTTCTTTCGTATGAGAACCGTCTCTCATTCGATACGCACAGAATGTTCATGAGTTGCTCCTTGATCAATTTGAGAATAAGCCGGGAGAGCGTTATGTGCGATCCGGCTCATATACACTCATGAATACCGTCACAGAGACCACCACATCTATCATCCAACCATCGTCGTGGGCGCAATCTGTGAGGCCTGGCATGACCCTCGAAATGAGCATTGTCATTCGCCAGTTCGCTCGCAAACTGGAGTGCCCTTATTGTAGGACTTGTTCTCCGGACGCACCCGACGATGGCTTGATTCAATGGTCAGTACCCGATACTCTCTGCGATTGGACTGGAGCTGACCCCTCCTTTAGTACCGGATGTCCTCGCAAGTACTGGGCAACGAGGAACTCCGATACCGATATCGAGGATAATGTGTTAGAAGGCCCGGGGTTAGTACATGTTGGAGATCGCGCTGCACTATGTTAACAACCTGGCATATAGATCACAAGACATTTCGTCCGACATAGTCTTTACCCCCCTACAAGCCCCGGACACGTCCTTACAAAACACGTCGCTACCATCAAGATCTGACGAAGAAGGGGGCTCTTCCTTTTCTGCTGGTGATCGAACGGAGATTTCGAACGAGCATCCAGTAGAACCCCTGCTTACCGACGCAAACTCCAATCATATCATCCCAGAGCCCGAGGGTCTCGATCCGGAAGTAGATGCAGAGCCAGAGCCAGAGCCAGAGCACAACCTGGATCGCTTCAGAAGCATCTCGATCAGACACTTTCCCACAGAAACAGAGCCATGGTCGACACCGGCGTTTGATTCGTTTGGTATCGATGGACACGCATCCGAGCTTCATGCGTTGATCATTGGCATCGATGAATACGAATCCGACTACATCGACAATCTCAGCGGGGCTGTTTTCGATGCCGATTCCATGTACAACTATCTACGTACCGAGCTTCACGTCCCTGAGCGTCAGATTGTGAACCTTCGCAACATGGATGCTACTCGTCACGCCATCATCCGGAACATACAGGCGTTTGCGATGTGGGCTACCATTCGTGATGGTGGCCCTATCCTGATCTACTTTGCCGGGCATGGCTCTGCATCGGCTGCGCCGGAGGGCTGGAACGTAGGGACGCGGCCGATTTCACTCATTGTACCGCACGATGCTACCGGTTGGCTCGACGATAATCCGGATGACCTAGTCACGCACGCCATTCCAGATCGAACTATTGGCGCACTTCTACATGACCTCGCGGAGGGGAAAAGCAAAATCAGCGATAACATAGTAGGCTCTTTCTTCATATCATATACTGGTTTTGTGCTTACCTCGTTGAGTAGACCGTCATTTTTGACTGCTCTCACTCCGATTCTGGTACTCGCGGCTCCTCTAGGAGTCCCTTACTTCGACCTCGAAGCGTCCGAACACGTCGCATATTGCCAGATGTAGACAGACACATATGGAGCACTGGTCTGCAGGGCCGAAGCATGCGCGCCGCTGTGGGTTTTGCCCGAGCTGGTGTCAGATCGCACGTGCTGCTGGCTGCCTGCCGCGAGACTGAGACTGCCTACGAGGGAGAGAACCGCGGACTATTCACTCACGCGCTCATCACTACTCTCAAAAGGATACCTACCGACAGAACCACTTATCGCGAGCTGATAAAGCATATCCCGGCTATACCCAGGTAAGTGCGATAACATGAAATCAACACATATGCTGATGCGTTGTGTACATCAGTCAAGATCCACAATGCGAGGGTTTATACGTTGAACGTCCGCTCTTTAACGCACTCGTGCCCTGCAGTTGGCCTACGTTATATGGTGTGAAGATCGTTGAAGAGAATAATTGTGTCTCCATCAGCGCCGGTGTCATGCATGGGGTGACGAGCGACAGCGAATTTACCCTTTACAGGTCCTCTAGGCACCAGGCCGCCGGTGCAGCATTGGCAAGATTGAAGCTCGGAACCACCAGTAAAGTCGAGGCGTTTTCCACTACTCTACCTCCGCATCCGGCGCTCCCCTACGAGAAGCAGCCCTACTTCGCATCCTTCGAGTCTGGGGGAAGAGACGGCGCACTTTTTTTTCATTACTCGCCTTTCGACGCAGGTGCTGATACCATCGAAAGCGCTCTAAAGTTAGCGGCCCAGTACCAGTTGCGGCACGGCGGAGGTACCATCATCGTGATTGACAAGGAGGAAGATGCGCACCTCACTGTGCGCACGACTGGAGGCCGCGCCGTATACACCTCAAAAGATAGTCTTATCACCTCGCTGGTGCCATCGCTGTTGTTTGGAACGACGAGCGTGGACCCGGAATCAATACGGCGTGTACTGACTGGCGCTGCTCATTTCTTTTCGCGTTTACTTCGCTCTACTGCGTGGCGAGAACTTTCTACCAAAGTCGACGTACGGTTCCACAAACTCAAAGAGGACACGGACGGAGAACCTGAATCAGGGCGCAGGCGTCCTTGGATCATTGACGGCAATGTCAGCCTCTTCGACCAAGGTTCTGTGGAGGTTGTCGCGGACGGCGACACGCCCTACGGAATCGCGCTTCACAACCACTCTGACTATCCGCTTCACGTCTGGGCCTTTTACTTCAACTGCAGCACTTTATCCATCTGTAAGTGAGGCTCCTTCTCTTAAAGCTCCCAATCAGATATACTATGAACCTGCAGCTCCATATCATACGCCGCCAGTGATCGGACAACGCGGTCCCGAACCGTCACTCCCGGAGTACGGCGATCTGACTATTGGTTACGGTGCCGGCGGCGGTACTCCATGCACGTTCACTCTCGAGAAAACCCAGGACGTGGACGTCGGGTTCATCAAATTTTTCATCTCCAGCGAAGCTGTGGACCTTTCGAGGTTCGAGCAGGCGTCGCCGTTTGCTCCCCGTGCGCGCGAGATTCGGAAAAGGCCGCGTCCACCACCTGCACCCGTCTGGGACACGATCACGATTCCCATTATGCAACGCAAAAGCCACGTGTAAAGCCTGTGCCGCCTTCGACATCCCGCTGTAAGCATCACTCAGCACAACTCGTATGCAAGATTGAATACTCAAATCTGCTATAGAATGCAGTGATACATAAGAAGTCGATGTTTGTGCCCCTGTAGGATCCCTCATCCGACGTCGAATGACTCTACACCTATTCCTATTCCACACCTTGCACTGTATCATAGATATGTACCTCGCAAACAAGCTCCTGATACGATGTACGGGAGTATGTCCTTACTGTACACAAAGAGAAAACGTAGATGGAATTGTAAGCCCCAGACTATAGACATGCGCATAGTAAGTAAGGCTGCGGTGAGCAGCCCGTTCGGAGCTCAAGAATGGATGACTATCCCTGCTAGGCCAAAGGACGATTGTTGTACATATCGAGGCCAGAGCGCGCGCCCAAATTGCGCAATGCATGAGGTGTACCGGAGAGTAGAGGCCCGAGCACAGATCTTGATTCCAAAAAAACTCAATAAAGATAGCAGCCCGTGGGCTCCCGACGGTGTAAAGGGAGGACGGGGGCCTAGCTGCTCTTGAGTGATCGTAAGCCAGCTCAGTGTGTCTGATTAAGGCTTAACGAGAGCGAGTAGTCCGACTAGTTCTTCGAGAAGGGTTCCTGGAGCCTGGCCTGGCCCTGCGTACTCCGTTTTCCTTTGCAATAAATAGTGATCGTGTGCATTATCCTAGACGCGGGCGGTACCAGTAACTGGAGTTGATAAGCACACAGCCTCTAATTCTGTGAGAAGACGGCCATAGACCACGCACCGGTCACCACCATTGACATCTCCGCCTAGTGGCTTCGGTTTTGTTGCCGAAGTCGACGAAACTCTGATGATCATGGTACGCGTCCATCATGCCACTACGGAGCGTGGGGTTGTGCTTGAGAAAGGCCCTCGCCGCAACTTGATGATCGACAGACTAGGACATTCTCGAGCTTATAGAGATACCTTGACTACGAAGTAAATGTGAGGGTTGGAGCTGTTGAGATGAGAGTCCGAGACAGACTTGAGAGGTCCAAGATGTGACCTCTATCCGACGGAATATTCACCTTCGAGTCCAACTCGAGATTGGGGGTCGACGTGCGTCCGATATCCGTCGTCACTTCTTGACGCGTCTCATCCGGAGTATTGAGTTCGTACGGGAGTCGGAGGTCTTGTGGGGGTTACCATGCCAGGTCCATGCGCATAGCTACAGGTCAGGATATGGGCAGAGGTGCAAGTGCGGGGATGTTGCTACACACTCTTCATGACGATTTAGTCCTGGCCTATCTATGAGTAGTCTCCGCAGAAACTATGCCATAGCAGAAGATAGCTAGGCAGGTGGCAGTCTGGGACGAAGTTGATACACGCGCTGAGCGCGATGACCGGAACCGGGAACTTAGTTCAATAGTTGCGTAAAGTCCGATAACGTTATAACGGAGTTATCAGGCAAGATAAGATCCTCGGGCGCTCGATTTCTTCCCGCATCCATCACGACCTTGCAGCACGCAACAGTCTCTGTTCCCACCACCACCATGTCTCTTGCGCCGCACTTCTCAGAGCGGACCACTAGCATGCGTGAATTAATGGTGTACCTGCTCTAGCTATGTGCAGCGACGATAGTCGCACCTTCTATCAAGCGCCGGGCGGTGCTGAGCGATTCGTCGAAGCTGATGTATTGGGACTCTAGGCCCGTTCAGCGCTTATAACCACGCACGTACTTGTGCATCTGTATTGGGTACTTCCCAGGCTAGCTCGGTGGCAAAGCAAGAGCTATCATGCAGTAGACCCTTCAGACCAGTTTTCATGCGCTGCCAGTCTGCGAGACTCAGAGCTCAGCAGCTTGGTCCGCACGGTATCACAACGACAGTCTACCAGTCAAGGTGCGGTTGGCGTTCGACGCGCCATCCTCAAAGTGTCATAGATTCGCTTCTTGTAGTGGGCATATCAGCACGCCTTCTGTTAGGCATCTTCTTCTGCGGTGTAACACCGCCATATCACAACAGTCCTCGCTCTGAACCTATAGTCCTCTTGCTTTCCTCTGGCACTGGGAGTCGCCCTCCGAGCATCCCTTTCCCCGCACATCCCGCTCGCGAGGCCATTCGAGGCACCGCTATGCCAAGCCTATCTTCAGGCGGCAATGCCCTCGTCGCCCGCGAGACCATCTCAGCACCCGTCATCTACAACTTCATGGCCAGAGCACACGCACGCTACCCACGCATCGTAGGCAGAGACCTCATGGACCCAAGATCCGACGTCTACCGGCGACTCTCTGGATGTCGAGATTATACCGCAGTAATCCGTGTCATCGACAACGTCGCTGAAGAGTTCAAGATCTATCGTAATTCTCGCAACGGTGTGGGCACGGCCATCCGCTCGTCGCTTAGCACGATCGTCCGTGCGCTGTTCAACTTTGGTGCATTGGAAGTGGGGCGGGATGCTGTTTCTGTGGTGAGTGTATGCTTGACTATGTACATCGGTATGGGATCTGATCTTTGCGTTAGCAATTGCCGGGTGTGCAGGCTGTATTCGTGGCCTTGATCTACCTTCTCAAGGTGCGCCGGGCTAAATGATGTTCACGGGCTGTATCTGACCCCACCGCTTCGAAGGCGACACAAGGCGTCAGCGAACGTTTCGACATGGTAGCCGACCTTCTGGAACGACTGACCCTCGTCGTGCCGTACTTGAGTCTTCGCGTGCAAGCGCCTCTCGGGCCAGCATCAGAAGAGGTCGTAGTGAAGATACACGTCCATCTCTTGCGATGCCTGGCAATTATCATAGACACGATGAGTCAAAGTCGCATCCGTGCGTTCTTCATGCACAGTCCTCCGCATATGTCAGTGTGATGATGCGGGTTGAATAGGACATTACGCTTCGGTTGTCTTTGGTCGGCGGAATCCTGTCGCAAAGGCGTCTAAGAAACTCGAAGTTCTCCTGCAGGCCGATACGTCTTTGCTCTTAGCCGAGATCCGCCAGGAAAACTTCGAGCTTTTCAAGGCTCTGAAACCGGGTAGGAAGACCATCCTGTTGAGTACTTCACGTCCATGGCTCTGACTTTCGCCGTTTGGATAGTCTTGACATACTCCGGCCCTTCAATCGCATACTCCGGGGAAGACACCAGTCTAGTCATCTCCAATAGAAGGGCGTTACTCGCACATCATCCTGCAATCACAAACACTGCCATCATGACATCTGCCCAAACTCAATTGCCTACTTTCGGCGGACACAGCCTGTTGATGGCCGGACCTGATCTCAGTCATGGAAAGACCGAGAACCAAGTCTTGACGAATCGTCCTTCAGGTGCAGAACGAAAGCAGTCGTTCATGGGCAAGCTGCTTCACTGCAAAGAGGCGACGCCTGACGAAGGAGCATGTGAAGGTCGCTTTGTACGCATTTCCCATGTACAACGCCTACACCCGATTTTGACGGTCCATCTTCAGCAGATCGTGCCGACCTCCCCCGAAACGAGCGCACCGCTCAAGGAAACGGTCCGTACGGCTACTACCAACAATATGCCGGCTATCATGTCGCTTTCCGTCGTCATCTTCGTCTGTCTTGCGTTTGCTCTTCCTTCGGTGGTTTGAAGTAGAATGTATATTATCACGGGGACATAAGTAGAACATGCCAACGATCATACGGGACTAGATGGGGCTTCGGTTCCTGCTCTGACGTAAGTATCTCAAATATCGCATGTGAAGCGCCAACGTACGTGGTGGTACAGTGACATCCTCCTCATTCACTGCGCGTATCTCATCGATACCAAGCTCATACGGTCCTTCGACGCCAGAGTTACCGCCTAGTATTGAAATACCGACGGATCGTACGCGCTCCCGCTGCATGGACATCTGCTGTGAGGCAATCTCGCCGGTATTTGTCAAGACGAAGGCGTCGAAAGGAATCTGTGGAAGGTCAGACCGACTGCTCTGCAGTGTATAAGAGAAGTGGGCGACATACGAAGACATCTTCCCAGCCGCCGTCACTGCGGTTAAAGAATAGCCGGTGTTGCCACAAGTCATTCTTGAATGAGCTTTCGGTCTGAATGTTCACGAAGTAGGAGTTGCGTGTCCGTGGGTGGCCAGCTGCACGCAACCTCAACGCCAGATATGAATGGGCGGACAAGTCGTCTGTCAATTGCCCAAAGAGCGTCGGTCGGAACTGAGGTTGCACGCGACTCAGCCGTTTCTGCGCCGCACAGGAGTACAAGACGCACCTTATTCCGGAAACCAGCGTAACCGCTCCTCAGCTGTCCAGCAAGCTCAGGCTTCACGCCAAGCCGCATCATGCCCCAGAACTTGCCCGTCGCCTGCTTTCCCACCTCCGCGTTCACCTCCGGCTTCGAGTCCAGTTCGAAGTTGACAGTCGACATGCCTCCGATATCCGCATCACATCCCGTCGCTATTTGGTGCGCTTCGTCTGGAGTGTTGATCTTGTATAGGAGTTTAGGGGTCCGTGGAGGCTGCCATGCCGGGTCCATGCGAATAGCTGCAGGCCGCAGTGTTAGTCAGAGCGCCGGCGCGTGCACGAATGTGAAGACGGACTCTTGACGACAAAGTCTCGAGCTATTTGACTTGAGCGGTCACCGTAGAGCTTCAATCTGGACATCATGGTAGCCATGGTAGAGTAGAGGGAAAAGGAGGTGGTAGTCCGGAGTAGGTGAGGTCGGTGACCGGAACGGTGTAAGATGTGATGTAACGTCTGATAACGGCCTTATCAGCCGAGATAAGATCCCGGCGCGCCGCGCTCGTTGCTCGATCTCTGCCCTCGACCATCATGACGCGCGCTACACGTTCGACGACGGCTGCCAGAGCTGGCTTTTCTATTGGAATACACCTTTTGAATTTGTGGCATCTCATGCCGGGTAGCTCACTTGCCCTCAATGAAGGCTACGTCTCCCGCTCTGGCTCTCAGCCATCACGAATGTAGCTGGAATCAACCCTAGCTTGTGACCCATGTCTCGGGTATCTTGAAGTATGGTGTGCGTTCTATACGGTGATACACTATCGGCTTCTGTGTATAAGCCGTTGATGGAGGAGCTTCATGCCGTCGCGAATGCATTGGGCACATGCGGCTGACTTTCCGCCCAAGTCCGAGGTTCAAGGCTGTCAACCTCGGCGGTCCGACGCATGTCACTAACGGAGAATGCTGTAGGTGCACATGGCCTACCCTGTCACCGATAATGGTAAAAGAACTCCTATACTTGAGCTCTACTAGCAGCTCGTGATAGCTCAAACGGCGGGTTGCGGCGTCGTCGTAGAATGATTCCCGCCCGGTGGCCGCCGTGAAGGAGGGTATAGGTCTCAAGAACGCCGTTTCGTTGCATGCCGACTGGTATATAAAGGCGAGAGCAGATACCCTTACCCCTTCAGAATCGCAACTACTGCTGATTCGAGCTCACCTTCCATCCCTACTCGCCATGCTCAAGTTCACCGTTCTCGCCTTGGCCTTCTCCGCCGGCTCTGCGTCTGCTATAACTATCAAGTTCGTCAATCACTGCACCTACAGTATGTCCTTCTTTGCCTCCAAATCGCTCACGTACTCACACTGCGTAGCCGTATGGCCTGCTGTTGGCGCTGCGCCCAACGGAAAGGTATGTCATCCCTTCAAGCTCGACGACGCGCTGGCAGACTGATAATACCGCGAAGCCCAACCCGGCTATTGCCTACGGAGCAAAGCTCGCTCCTGGCGGCACCTCGAGCTACGGCGTCTCTGACACAGCCATCGTGAGCCGCTACCATATCGCCAGTGTTCACGTTGGGCTGACTGCAGGTCGACAGGGTATCCGCTCCTGGGGTCGTACCGGCTGCGACAGCAATGGCGCGAACTGCGCTACTGGTCATTGCAATGGCGGCCTCAAGTGTACTGATGGCGGCATCACGTCGGGCGTGATTCTCGGGGAGTACGGTGAGGGCTGAACCCGCTGATGCCTTACTGCTCCGATGTTCATTCGCTTGCTATCCAGGCTATGGTAACTTCGGCTCGTGCTGCGGGGGTGAGCGCACGTCGTGGGATCTGAGCATCGTGTCTGCGTCGTTGAACATACCAACCAAGTAGGTCGTTCTCTCTCTACACGTAGCGTTATGAGGCTAATGAGAGATACAGGCTTGCTTCTTCTGACGGTCAAAGCGTCCAGTGCACCAAGGCTCCTTGCGATGCGTCTCAGGTGTACACTTACGCTACTGACTATGCCGCGGATCGCAACTCTGCTCTTGGTCAGACGTACACGCACACTTTCTGCCCTTGATTGTATCTTCTCGTGTAGTAATAAGCAATGCTGCTGTGCGAGCGTTTGCATGAGCATACATACGTCAAACTTCGGATCGAGCACTAATAGCGACCACAGGCGTTCTTCGCGGCTAAGTTGGGGTCAGTTCTCACTTAAGCGGTTGCCGCATAGCTTCAATAGAAACGTCAGAGTAGACATTGTAGACTGCAGGAAGAGGAACTGGTCCTCCGAAGCAGCAAAACGCGGTGACCGGGACAGTGCGAGATGCGATGTGGCTCGAGATAACGGAGTTATCAGCCGAGATAAGATCCCCCCGCGCGCTCGATCTCTCCCCACAACCGTCATGACGCGCGCAACACGTACGACAACAACAGCTGCACGCATTCGCAGGCTTCTGCTCCCACCACCACCATGTCTCCCTTGCCGTACATCTCAGAGCCCACTGGTCTACCAGCGCTCTTAGTGTACCCGCTAAAGCTGTGCGCCGCGACGACGGTCACGACCTGGGTTCTGAGTCTCATCACTGGAAATGTCAGCCAGGTTGACAGGATCTGGACGTTCATGCCTACTATATACACTGCGTATTGGGCGCTTTTACCGCTATGGCCTCGAAAGGATCCCGGATCTTTCTACTTGTCGCCATACGTACCGGACGGCCCGGACGCGCACATTACGATAGTCGACCAGTATAACCCTCGGGCGCTTATGATGTTCGGCCTCACCGTGAGTGGCTCGCAAATGCGCGCCGAGTCGCATTGATTGACTGTGAAGCTCAGGTGACCTGGATGTGTCGGCTCTCGTACAACACCTGGCGACGCGGCCTCTTCAGCTTGTGCGTTGACCAACACTCTTACACTCGTCTCAACTTACTCACGCCCTGCAGGTCTGACGAGGATTACCGCTGGGCTGTACTCCGGCAGAAGATACCCGCGTGGCTGTTCCAGGTCACAAACCTCGTATTCATTGGTATGCCGATGCACACTCTGCAACTGGCTTGCTCTCGCTGAGTCTTGTATAGCTGCGATCCAGAACATTCTCCTAATGCTCATCGCCCTCCCAACCCTCACCGCCATCCGTCAAGGCCCAGTCTCCCTCCGCGTCTCCGACTACCTCCTCGGCTGCTTAGCGGTATACGACCTCCTGTGGGAGTTCACCGCTGACAACCAACAGTTCGCTTTCCACGCATGGAAGCACGGCAATTACAAGCCGGAGGAGCATTGGCCGGGTGCGCGTCTAGCGTGGACGACGGCTGATCGTGCTCGAGGCTTCTGTACACGCGGACTGTGGGCGTGGAGTCGGCATCCGAACTTCTTTGCTGAGCAGTCGTTCTGGGTATGTCGTTCTGGTGGCTTCAGTTGTCGAAGGTGTAACTCACGCACGCGTTTAGTGCATCTTGAACCTGGTTCCCCTGTTGGCACCCGAAGACAAAGACTCGTCGCTCGTGACCGACTATGATCACACGATCCGTACCCTCGCGCGTCTGTCACCCTGCATCTCTCTCTGCATCCTCTTCTACTCATCCACCCTCTTCACCGAGAGCATCTCGATGTCGAAGTACCCGGAAGCGTATGGCGCGTACAAGAAGCGCGTCGCCAAGTTTGTGCCGTTTTTGACGCCCGTGCATGGGCTGTTGCTGGGGCTGATTGGTGGGGAGAAGGAGAAGACGAGGGTCGAGCAGCTTGTGTATGGGGAGGGCGCGTTGGCGGTGAAGTCGAAGGCTGAGTAGATGAACAGATGTGGTCGAGTTTGTTTGTACGACACTGTATTTCTTGTCAAATGGATGTAACTCTTGTATAACTCTGTTTTGTCAGTGCTGTCTCCGAAGTACGGTCGGATTTCGAGAGGGCACTCGGAGGGTGGAAAGGGAAGTATTACCGAAGCTAACCCGAGGGTGTGAGTGGCGCGCGTCCACGACGCATGCGCGCGGCAAAGCACTTGAGGTCGTACCACCATCAGCCAGAGCCACCATCCTCCAAGCCGCACTCACCCAGCTTGAACGCCCCCCCTTCAGTACTACCCTACCTGATCTACTTGTACTACAGTGACAAGCAATGTCAAACATAGAAAACGATCAGTCTATACTCGACACAGTCAACCGCCTGAAGGACATATTGCGCGACGTGCCCGCCGATGAGCAGCCCGCCAAAGCCGCCGCCTTGTTCTCACGCCCGATTGACCCTTCGCTATGCTTCATCGGGCGTCTACCGCCCGAGCTCCTTCTACACATATTCACCTACTGCAAATACTTCGACACCGACAGTCGGAGATGGCCCTGGTGGGCGGACGTTCACATGAGGGATTTCAATCGCCCATGGCCTACCGTACTTGCTCTCTCGCACGCATGCAGAGACTGGCGACACGTCACAAACTCGCACGGCGCGTTGTGGACCGAAATCTTGGTTGATAACGAGCGGTGGACCGATTTGTACATCGAACGCTCGCGTGACGCGCCCTTACATCTATCCTTCGAACCCTTCGCTGATCGTCGCGGTTGGTCGGGCAATGTCCAGTCTGAGTCTTACTTCGACGCTGCTCTATGCACCCTAGACGCCCTTGGTCGCGTACGCGAACTCGACATATGCGGTCCTTTGAACACCGAGGAGTTGTCGACTCTGTTCACAGCTGGGGTAGAGCACGCGTTAATGGTATTCAACGGTGACATGGTCATGATCAAACCTGAAGATTTCATCTGTACCCCACCTTCCCTGCGCATTCTGAGCCTCAAGGACTTCTGGACAAATTCCCGCATGCGTCTCTTCCATGCACCGTTGACAAGTCTCTCGTTGTCGAGGACGTACTGTGGTTACCCCGGACCTCACATCGATGAACGACTTGTCAGCCCCGTGGTGGAGATACTCGGCCGCATACCCACCCTAGAACATCTCGTGGTGACGTTATCCACCAATGAGGATGAGGACTTCCATCACTTAGTAGATGCGAGAGGTCCACATCCTACGAAGGCATCCTTACCTCACTTGGAGACTCTTCATGTTCACGACGAACTGCCGCAGGCGCTATCCCTCATCGAATCACTCACCCTACCGCCAAATGTGAAGCTATCAGTCGTCTCTGAGGCGTGGGGAGAGTATGACAGAGAGGAGATAATACACGAGAGCGCGTGGCAGATACCTTCCTATGATGCACGTCTACGAGACATTCTTCATGTCCAATACGCCGAATCGAGCAACCAGGGCGCACGGTTCACTCGATTGAATATTATGGACTCCCAAGAGGCGGAGATCAACACTTCATCTGTTACCATTGAGCTTCTTGATCCCTCCACGCCACAGTTACCTGACAGTCTTCTTCTCACCGTAGACTGCGAGATGTACCTCCAGGGCAGCGCGCCAGGAGTCAAGGCTCTCCTTCGTTTGATACCATCGCTCCCTCCGGTTGACGGTGTACGTAATCTGGAGATATACGTCGATACGGACGAGGAGAGCTGGGAGGGCATGCGCGCACCATTCGCGTCGGTTACTCACCTGACCGTGCACCTCGGAGAGGCGTTTCTATCATTCCTACGCACCGATGCAGCTGGGGTCGAACCGCTATTCCCTCGTTTGGAGCTTATAACACTGGATGGCTGTTACGCCTTCACACAGTGGGACGAATTCCGCGAGTTTCTCCGCCGTCGTGGAGAACCTTCGAAGTCTAACCCTATCGGGACTCTTGTCCAATGGCAGGCTCTGGTAGCCGATTTTCCGCAGACGGAGGAGGAGGAGAGAAAGTTGCTTCTTGATATGACGTATGACGGATTTATGCCCGTGAAGTGGTGTCGACCCAGAGGCTTCCAGTACGAGTCTTCTCCAAAGAACGTGGGAACCCGATGGATGCTTTCCGGCGTTTAAGTCCTCAAGATTGAGTGAAGGGTAGGCTATGGGGTGTACACAGTTATGTATTTATGGCTTGCTTTGTAATGTGGATATGAGAATATATACTCTGGAGAATAGCTTCTGTACCGTAAGGCATTAGTAGCAATGAGGTGGGGCCAGCCCATGTGGTTGATTGTCCCAGTCACCTCAAAAACTCAGGTGATCGCGTTTCATGAGTCCGGACAAAAAGGCGCCCAGATGGAATGAGGGTGATGAAGCGTCGCTTGAACCTCGACCACCACCTACATCAGCCCTACGCATCTCATCTGTCCACTGTGCTAGACCGACACCGCTGTTCTCGGACTTTGCAGACTGAGAGATAAGACGTTCATGGCCGAGCTTCCTCCCCTGAAGAAGAAACCACGGGCGAAGAAGGCTGCGACGAAGCCAGCGGCGAAGCGAAATCTCCCTGTCAAACACGCTGTTGACCCAGCTCTGTGCTTTGTCAAACGTTTGCCGGCCGAAATCCTTCTGGAAATCTTCACATACTGCAAATACTTCGACACCGACGCGTCGCGCACGCCGTGGTGGGTCAGGTCATATGTTAGGGACATTGACCGCCCATGGCCGACCATGCTGTGTCTCTCTCACGTATGCCAGGCTTGGCGTCATTTCACCCACACGCACGGCTACCTGTGGACAGAGATCCTGGTCGACAACTTGAAATGGACGCAGTTGTACATCAAGTACTCTAGTCGTTCCCCGTTGCATCTATCCTTCGATCCATTCGCCCAGCGCTGCCCCATCGACGACGGCGCGAAATCTGCGCCTCACTTTCGTGCAGCAACACGCGCTATCAAGGCTTTAGACCGCGTGCGCGAGTTGGACATATGCGGTCCCGTGAATGCCGATGCGCTGTCCATCCTCTTCACCGCCGGCGAGAAGTGCGCGACGACAATGTTCAGACAGGGCTTTGCTACGTTCAATCCCGACAACCCGGGAGCTTTCATACCTGCTCCGAAAGCGCTTCGCATCCTCTCTCTTCAGAACTTTGAGACCAACCGCCACATGCGCCTCTTCCATTCGCCGCTCACATCCCTCACCTTGACCAAGGCATTCGTCGGGTCCCCGGACGATTCGGAACGGCTCGTGAGCCCTCTTGTGGAAATCATTCGCCAGATGCCTACTCTCGAACATCTCGATGTCACCTCACCGATATACGAACCCGAGGACCTCGACGCACTGGATAACCCGAGGGGTCCACATACCACCAGAGCCTTTCTGCCGAATCTCAAGTCGTTGTACCTTCACGACGAACTGCCGCAGGCACTCTCCTTTATCGAATCCCTGGAACTGCCGCCCAACGTGAAGTTCACACTAGTTTCCGAACCTTGGGGTGAATACGACGACGAAGAGATGATGCACGAGAGCGCGCGGGAGGTCCCGTCCCACGATCCGCGGCTACGCGCTTTCTTTGACGCCCAGTACGGCGAGGCTAGTAAAGCTGGCTCGCGCTTCACACGCTTGAACATCATGGACAGCCAAGAACCTGAGAACTCGGCCCTCGCCATCGCCGTCGAGCTCGCCGATCCTTCTACTCCGCCACTGCCGGAAAGCGTCTTACTCACTTTGGACTGTGAGATGTATGTTGGTGGCGCCGGAGGGAGCAAAGCAGTATTGCGCCATCTTCCGCTCTTACCGCCTTTGGACGGTGTGCGTAATTTGGAGCTATATATCCGATTGGACGAAGCAGGGTGGAGGGAGCTCTGTCGTTCACTCACGGCGATCACTCGCTTAACAGTACACACCGCTCAGGCAGCCCAATCTTTTCTACGCGTGGATAAGGCTAGCGAGAGACCCCTTTTTCCCCATCTGGAATGCGTGACGCTGGACGGATGTATATTCTTCGAGGAGTGGGACGAGTTGCTCGCGTTCTTGCGCCGTCGCAGTAGCGATGCCGGGCGAACTATCCAGTGGCAGTCGACGAGTGCCGACTTCAAACATACCAGAGAAGAGGAGAAGGAGCTACTGGATAAGATGGAAAGAGGAGGATTTGCGCCGTTGAAGTGGTGTCGACCAGAATTCTTCAACTACGAGACTGTATCAGCGAAGGACAAGAACGCTGCAAGATTTGGGGCCTTACCGATACGTACTGGGATAGCTTTGGGGCGTTAGATGACGTTCTACGCCGCTATAGATCACGAACTATTATCATGATGCTTTCGTCCCATTCCACGTGGACACAAAGCCCTTGAAACGGTATATATGTTCGAAATGCGTGCAAGGATGAATATGGCAAGGGCGTCAGCAGTTATAGGACCCGACAAGAATTCTTTACCCGTGGGCTTTGTCAGCTGAATGAACACGAGTACACGCCTCTCCACAGCACATCCTTAAGTTTCGACTCACAACAAAACACGGGTTCAATCTTCGGAAACGTTATGCATGGGATCTCATGTGATCGCGTACGAGCCTTCTCACGGCTCGCCATCGGCGAAGAACTCGAAAGTCCGGACTCTTTCCCAACCATCACCATCTTACTGACGCGTATTTCGCGGCGGCCATCTAGTGCTCGAGCGACCCTCCGTCACTCCGTACGGGATAGACGCCTTCGCAAATTTCAATCCAACGTGATAATATTGCGTGTACCCTCGCCCGACGCACGCGTGGGAGATGCTCTGCAAGGGCCTTACGTGACAGCGCATACGAGCGCAACGCAGCCCGCTGTGCACTGCTCTGTCGCGCCAGATGCCAGCCGTTCTATACGCATGCTATATCGGTGGCCAGAGCTGCATTTATCGAGCGCTACTCTCTTACGACGACACACCTAGCTTGTGCGCGGAGCAGCAGCCGCTCGGCGGCCTCAGTGCCCTCGGGCGACGAGTCGAGCTGCGTGTCTGCGGCCAAGGATGCTTGAATCATCCTGTATTCAGATCAAGATCATTTGGTAACTTACGCGAAGCACTGGTATTCGCTCATGCCCTAATTGATTCGCCTGAAGCACGAAGGGGAGTACTTATAAAGGATCCATGCGCAAGCTGGATTCCCCATTACCCATCCAAGTTTTCCTTCCTTTAGAACCATGGCCTTCCTCAGAGGCCTCGCCCTTTCTTTCCTTTCTCTTGCTTCATCTTCTTTTGCGAGGCCAACGGCGGGCGTACAGAACGCCGTTGATGCTTACTCTCAGATCTTCACGGCCATCGGCAGTGTACCGGATATCATTCCTTATTTCTACGGAACACCTCTTCGCACCACCTACCCCACCCTCGATGCACCCCTTCAGCCTGGTCAAGCGCTCTCCATTGCAGGCATGTTCTTACTCGAACATCTAAGCACGAGACACGGGAACTGAAGAGAATTACAGAGGCAGCGGCGCAGCCTACTTTCTGGGCGTCTCCGGACCAAAACTTGAATCGCAAGATCCCATACGTTGCGATCACCCTTGACCCCGATTCTCCAGGCGTACAAGATCGCTCGTACCCGCAATCGCGCCTTTTGGTCCTGCCGGATCTGTACATCCTACCAACCGGGCAATTCGTCAATGCGACACCGGCCTTGTCCGAGCAACAGTACCCTGGCCCGCTCGACGCTCCTCATCGGTACGCCCCTTCAACCACTTATGTGAACCGAGTATACTAATTGCAATACAGCTACACCACATTCCTCTTCGAACAGCCTGATGACTTTGTCAAGACAGCTTCTTCTATCCTCACCCCGCTACCAAATGGTATCATTCGCTTCGACGTCGTCGACTTCATGGCGAGGACCGGTCTTGGTGCTCCTGTTGCTGGCACCTTCTTCCTTTGTGGTGGAGATGACCAGGTCAAGCACACGTCGGCCAGCTACGCGCAAGTGTTCCAGGATAACGGTCTGATTCCGAAGCCGCTTGGGGTCTTTGCTCCAGATGCAGTCCTAGACATCACCTATCCTTCTGCTGTCAGCGATGGTGCATTCCTCGTATACCCAGGATTAAACATGACGGAGGACCGTGCGTATTCATGTTTACCCACCCTGAGTCAGCGATGCTGACTCTACTACGCAGAGGTCGCCTCCCAGCCTGAACTCCTCTTGACGTTCGAGTCTACTGGTCTCTCGCAAGACGCGGCCGACTACTTCGAGTCTACATTCGTGCTCTTCGCCCTCGATCCCGATGCGCCGACCCCTCAAAATACGTCCCTCGCGGACTTCGTGCACTGGGTCCAACCTAACTTGAAGGTCTCCGGCCCTATGAGCACGTTCGCGCCTCTCGTCAACACCACCCCAGCCTTGTTCGAGTACCTTTCCCCGGCCCCGCCCGCGACGAGCGACCCGCATCGCTACGTATTCGTACTGTTCGAACAACCTGAAGGCTTTGAAGACGCCGCGATTGCGAACATCCCGGCTGACCGCACGGCATTCGACCTGGATGCCTTCGCTACTGCTGTTGGACTGGACGCGCCTGTTGCAGGCACCTTCTTCCGTACTGGCGCGGGCGTCACTTTCCCAAGCCCGAACGTCGTGATTCCAGGTGTCACAGAGTTCTTCCACGCCGATGCTCCTCCCCAAGCCTGAAGAATCAGGTCCGGTACAGAGCATCATGCATGACGATATCATAACTTATCATAACTTACTACGTACTGTACACGATTGATGGGACTATTGACGTAATTATACTGTACTCAGCTTCCATCTCACCGCGATCCATTGTATGACAGCGCTTGTACAATCCTCTTTGACTGATTTGACCCGAAAGATGTTGGACGTTGCCACTGCATGCCCCGCTAGGCCGCGTCTCCGGGAACGCCGGTCCGTGCCAGTGAAGCCATGAACGCCGCGGCGGCGCACGACGGCCCTCTATCCACCATCATCATCCACCATCATCATCCACATCCAATTGATATGACCCGCATAGCGATATGCGGCAGACCGTCGCACCTTACAAACTGTTCGATGCAACCATGAGCGCGCATCATAGTTGTGAACTCTCATGCTTCGGGTTCACAGGCCACCAGCGAACGGGGCGCACACATCATCCCGACCGGTGTTGCCTTCTGTCAGTGCGGACTTCAAGCGGGAGGGACTCCGTGTTACCTACCTCTCTCCAGCCATCCCGCAGTCATGTCCTCCCTCTGTCGGCAACCCTTCGACATCCTGGAGCACATAGTGAACGAGATAGACTGGCGCGAGGACTTACTTTCCCTGGCGCTGACGTGCACGCGCCTTTCCAGGATCATCATACCCACGCACCTCCAGTATCGTCGGGTTATCATTTCCATATTTTTTGGACCATTCTTCGAGCACATCGCGACCCGCCCCGACCTCGCGGCAAGAGTGCGCGAGCTAACGCTTGTGAGCACAGACGCGGCCTTCGAGATCCCTCGAGTCCACGCATTTCGGAGAGAATATCCCGAGTCGCGGTTGCTCTTTGCCTCCCACCACAACGACGAGTACAAGCGCGCTCGACTGGACGATACCACAGGACCGTGGCGGCCACTAGGGCTCATCGAAAAGCTTGATGATGCGCTAGCTTGCCTACCTCGACTGCGCACACTTAGATTCCATCTCGACGACACACATCCGTATACTCTCCGCCAAGATGTGTTTCGCTGCGTGATCCCCTTTGAGCGCATCCTGGCCGTTCACCATCCCTATCTCGAAGACGTCGCTGTACAGTCAAGATTGAAACAGCTGAAGAGCTCGGAAGGCGCACCATGGCCTGCCCCTACCTCATATGTACGCCTAGGGAGGACAATCGATTTCATATCGGAGCTAACGTGCTTATCGTTTCAGTTCTGGAGCATGTCGGGTCTGCGCTCTTTGGATCTGGACGTCGAGCTAGTGGGTGTTTGGCAGTGGGATGCCTTCTGCACCGCCCTGACTCGTTCTCCACGCATAGAGGTTCGTGTTCATTCATCTGGCAAGGATCAAAGCTGACACTGATAGTTCGCTCAGGTTCTCGGTGTACCCTCCATTGACTCCAGAGATGGATCTCTCAAGCCTATGCCTTGGCTGGCCTGTCTCAGACGCGTCATGCTCTCCAAGATCGATACAGCCCTGCTCAATATGGACAGACATCCATCTGTCGTCGAGTTGTGTTGCAGGGGTCTCTTTACCGCGGATGTATCAACTCCCTTACCTCGACTTCCAGCCCTTAAGCGTATGCTTAACATCAGAGAATCCCACATCCTGGAAGTTTTGCGGCGCTGCCGGAGAGATGGCGATACTATGCCTGTCCTCAGTCACCTCACTTTCGACAATGTCCTGATTACCTTACACGAATGGGACTGGGCTGATCTTTCGCCCGTGTTGCCCTGTCTTCGCGCTCTGCATATCCGAAGCATGGACAAGGCTCGCCATGAAGGGTACGCGATACGATCGATGCGCTGTCGGCAGCGTTTCCACTTCTCGAGGAGCTCCGTCTACCGTCGGAAGGCATGCTTCTTCGAGTTCCGATCGCGGCTGAAGAGAAGCGCAAGTACCCCAGAGGTCGCGCACCGGAGACGATACTGAAAACGCTCAGGCCGCGTCTCAACGAGGTCACTTGGCGATTCCCCCACATACATTCCCTTGCGGGTGTGTACGTCGATCCCAAGTTGGAGGCAATCGTCATGGAGATGCTGGCGTTCAGCGAAGCAGCGGGGAATGTCATGGATCACACGGTCACCTTCCAAACGTTCAAGGCAGTCTCTCATCTGCTTCGGGGGCTGAAGCAGATGCAACCTCGCCTGCGCGATGTCAATGGATGGTCCCTCGAGTCCGACCTAGCACAAGAGGCCGTGTTCTCCTTCCCCACTCCTCACGCTTTGGCCCCCCTCCCCAGCACACGTCTTATTCTGACACGAGACCGTCTACATATTGGATATGTGGGTTCATCATTGGACACGCAGCCTTTGTCTCTGGTACCGAAGCGGCCGCGACCCATTGCGCGGACGACGTATCGGGATTTCGGAGATTAATATTACTGAGTACATGTCTCGCATGTTTACCCTACTATACCTCGATCCACTGCGGTAGCTGCCTTTTCTGCGTATGCGGAGTGCATGCACTTGCATCTTAATCAAGCGCTCAGTGTGAAGTTCGAAGATCCGTCGTGCTCCTGATGCTGGGAGTTGGCGGGTCGGGCAGGGCGGTCTCGGCGATCTCGGCCGAACCAGCAAGGCGCTGTCCCGCAGAATCACGCGGGCTCGCAGTCAGTAGATCAAGCACCTCTTCCTGAACCACCAGCATCGTATTCGCATTACCATGTCGCACAAGCTCCTCGACAACTTGCATCTCGGGAAGCATGCCTACCGTTTGGATGAAGGATCGTGGCGGATCTTCAGCGCCAGCCGTGCTATCACCGTGACTAAGCGTCCAGCGCTCAAGGCTGTGAATCGCGATGTATGATTTCCTGTAGCAAGGAAACGTTATCGGATGCACCAAGCATGGGAGGAGGCGACGATGAACAGCCAGAGGGCAACAACCTGAGAGGACTCTCACCGCACACCGTCTTCCGTGCCGTCAACACGCCGCAGGATGCCGATACTCAACCAGCAACCTCTTGAGGTCCTCATGCCCATCATAGACGAGATTGACTGGCGCGAGGACCTACTATCCCTCGCGCTGACTTGCTCTCGGCTTTACAACCTCATCGTCCCCTCTCACCTGCCGTATCGCCGCATCGTTGTATCCATCTACTTCCGGCCGTTCTTCGAACATACCTCATCTTCTCCCGACCTCGCGAATAGGGTGCGCGAGCTGACGCTCGTGAGTACTCCGCGGGATCTAGTTGTCCCTCGGGTACACGCCTTCCGGAGGGTGCACCCTGAGTCTCGTCTACTCTATGTGTCCGGTTACGACGACGAGTATAAGCGGCAGTGGTCCAGAGCAGGGACTACTGGCGCTTCCCACTCGGGGTACCTCGAGAGAGTCCGGAATGCCCTTTCGTCTATGAGGCGGCTCAGGCGGATCACCTTCAGCGGAGACGATCAAGAGCTCGCACTGGCCGTTTGTCATTCCAATCTAGACGGTCTCATGCTCAGCTCGGGTGGCTGGGCACTGCACGACGCGCAAGGACAGCCCCTAACAACCCCATCGTCTTCGGTAAGTCGCTAGACCTATCGTCCTGATCCTCCTATGACTGATACTATGCCTCGGCAGCTATGGGCGATGTCTTCTCTGCGGTCTCTAGACCTGAACATGACATTAAACGCGGACCCCTTCTGGGGTATCTTCTGCCAACTTCTCGCACGCTCTTCAAGACTTGAAGTATGCCCATCTCTGACCGGTCCGCGTTACGGATCGCTCATTTCGCACGCTCACAGGTTCTGGGCGTACCATTCTTCACTGCACGTAGCGACGACGTATCGATCGTCATGCCTCGCCTCACACATCTCCGTCGCATCACGTTGGGCGACATGGATGAAGCCTTACTGAACATCGATGGGCATCCGTCCATCACGGAGATGAGTTATCGCAACCCACATCTCAAGGTCGGGCCGACACCCAAGCGACTGCCACATCTACCAGCCGTCAAGCGTCTGATCAACATTCGAGGAGCGCATATCTCTGCACTTGTGACCCGCCATCGCACAAGCGGAGAGACCCTGCGTTTCCTGGAGTCAGTCACTTTTGAAGACGTTTCGTTCATCACGGCGGAGTGGTTGGATCTCGCTTTGGCACTCCCTCCATCGCTCAGGTCGCTGAGCATCAAGAGACTGGGTGGCATCGACAACGAAGGCTATGCGATACTCACCGCTCTCGCTGCTATGTTTCCTCATCTTGAAGAGATGCATCTGCCTTTTCAAGGCTCCTCTTATCGTATACCTCTCCCAAAGGAGGAAAAGAAGAACTATCCGCGCTTTCGCGCTCCGAAGATGGTGATCAGGGATGGGAGGAAGCCGAGTATTGGAGACATCATCAGCAGGTTCCCGCGCATGCGCTCAATTGCGGGTGTGGATGCTGGCGATCGACTGGATGACCTTACCGCCCGTTTGCAAGATCTGAGTCGCAAGTCGCCGCGTGGACTCATAGGCTTAGCGGACCCCCCAACGATTTTCCTGGAGGCCTCGCGGGCTCTTTCCAAGCTTCGGCGGGAGTACCCTAACCTCCGTGCGGTGAACGGGTGGCTACTCAACGATGACTTGGCGACAGTGGTTGTGTTGACAAGTCCGATGGGTCCGCAATATGGAGTACAAGACGAAGTACAACATGTTTTGACAAACAGTTGCGTACGCACTCGATATCCGGGAACGGCTTCCGACTCGCAACCCTTGCCGTTAGTTCCAGAGAGACCGCGACCGATTCTGAGAACGCTCTTCCTACATGAGGATGACTTCTAGTTGGAGCCACTTCCGTATCACATAATATCTACTGTATAGGTTGTTTATGCTTATCTATGCACAAATGTATGGCTTGTACGGTCCAATTGCACGTACACAGTCCTTCGAGTCCGAGTCGAACATCCGGTGACCCAATAAACGCGTCGCGTCACACACAGTCACGTCGCGTGTACTCAATTAACGCGCAGCGGCCTTGTGTCAACGCGTCGGAAGCGCCCAACAGCTTCTTCGCTTAAGCCATCATGTCGTCCACCGCCAACATCGTCTACTACGAGGACCTGCACCCCGCCAAACCAGCCGCTCAGAAGTCCGAGAATGCGTCGACAACGCCGTCTGCGTCCCAGGAGAAGGCCGGCGCGTCGTCGGGCGCAACCACGGCCGGTGTTAAGCGCCAGCGCACGCTTAACGATATGTTTGGCGCCCCAAAGAAGAGCGCCGGCGCTGAGAAGGAACCTGCGGCGAAGAAATTGCGGATGGCTGGTAGTTCGGGCGCTGTGGCGCCCGCGAAGAATACGAACACCGTACAAGCGCTCGGCAGCACACCACTAAATTCGATTCCGTTCAACCCGAGCGCTTATGTGGCGGCGCTAAGCGCAGACCAGAAGAGGCTTCTTGCATTGGAGGTGGCGACGATGGGCAAAAGCTGGTATGCTGTTGTCAGCGTCCTTGCGATATCAGAATGTTGTACTGACGACGGGGTGATTGACAGGCTGAAAGTCCTCAAAGACGAGATCAAGAAGCCGTACTTCTTGCAGCTCAAGGAGTTCCTGTGGACTGAGGGCGTGCATGGACCCGACGAGGACTACACACGCCTCAAGATCTACCCCTCGCGTATGCCTGCCCATGTGTGCTTCTTCCGAGGTCGTCGGGCTGACGACACGACCGTATAGCCAAGAATATCTACTCGTGGTCGAACTTTACACCTTTGGGCAAGGTCAGAGTCATGATCATCGGTCAAGATCCGTACCATGGTGCTGGTCAAGCACATGGTACGTCCGTTTCGTCTTCTCACATCTCTAGTGTATCTTGCCAAGGACCTGCGATCTCCTTGACTAGGCGCTCTGTACTCGGAGCTCCTACCGTTCCGTCTGCAACCGGTCTATACCAGAACTTGGTGACCCTTCACGCTCGTTTTATACACGTGTTCACGGGCTTATGCCTAAGTTATCCTGGCAACGCTGTCTAAATCCGGGATAGATCTGATCGATACGCGTACTGAATGATACCATTCATAGGTCTCTGCTTCTCCGTGCCCAAGGGAGTTTCCGTACCACCATCTCTACGCAATGTACGTCCGCTCGCTTGTGCTCTTGTAGATCATGCGCGCTCATCGAACTTCCTCACATCCGCACCTATCTGACGCATCGAATACACTCGTTCGCTTCTATTTCTCACACGTCTATTCGTGTTCCCGATGGGCTTATTCGACTGCTTCCGCTCCCGGCAATCTACGTTCTGTATCGGTGCATCCATGTGCCCGATACGCATGGCATACTTTGCTTTGGCGCTTGGATCTGTATGGATCTGCGTGCCACTGCGCGCTCAATCGGCGATGTGCTGCCAATTCACCCACACTTCACCGCTTTCGCCTTCTCGAACTTTTGATGACGACCTCAACGACGCTTTTGGCACTCTTCCCTGCTGCCGCCTCCGGCCGCAACGTGGCCCGCGCTACTACTATCAACATGCGACTATCCTCCTGCTGGTCCATCTTGACGGTTTCAATGAAACAACTACCTGTGGATGGACCATCTGTCAACATCCTACGGCCTTCTCAATACGTAGATCTATGCAGAAATCAAGGCGGAATATCCCTCATTCGTACCGCCTAAGCATGGGTCTGTTCGCGTTCGTCAAAGTAGACCCGCCGGCACTGATGCTCTCACATAGGAACCTCGTGTCATGGGCCAACGCAGGAGTTCTGTTGCTCAACACAGCGTTGACCGTGCGCGCGGGTCAAGCGGGTAGCCACGCAAACAAGGGTTGGGAGACGTTCACTTCGCGTGTCGTGGCGGCCGTAGACGCATACGGTGGTGCATCGCTGGGAGACGCGAAGAAGAGCGGGAAGGGCCGGGGCGTTGTTTTCCTGTGCTGGGGAAAGTGGGCTGCTGAGCGGGTGGCTAAACTTGACAAAGTGAGTCCCTCGTCAAGACTCAATCTCAGTCCGGAAGCTGACACAAAGTGGCGAGCAGAAGAAGCATTTGATTCTTCAGAGTGCGGTACGTTCTGCTCAGCCCGACGCCTTCGATGTTTGCACTTATGTCCACCTGATACGTTCTCGCTTCTAGCATCCGTCGCCGATGTCAGCCCATCGCGGCTTCCTTGGAAATGGCCACTTCAAGTCCGCCAACAACTGGCTACGCGAGCGCTATGGTCCCGAGGGCGAGGTTGATTGGTGCAGTGTTGCCAATCCGGACCCGCCCGCAATCACTGCTCCTGCGCCTTCTGCACAAGCGTCCTCTCCGCCCCCAGCTCCGCCTTCCTCGCCTCCGCGTGAACCCTCACCGGAACTGGCTGTCACGCCGCCGCCCGAGCCTGCGGGTGATGAAGCGGAGATGGACAGGCTCGACGCGGAGCCGGTCACTGTAGCGGCTGATGCCGAAGCTGCTACTGCCGAGGCTAGTACAGATGTTGAGGACGAGCTTGCTGGTCCACCATCTGAAGCTGAGGCGTAGCTCACGCGTATGCCCGGCCGTCGACTGTAGGATGGGTCTCAGTGGCCCATCAAGAGCATAGGTCAACATCGGGTGGCAGGTGGATGTGCGCTGCGAGCGCTGCGATGTGATGCAGCGGTTCATGAGGATGTGGGTCGTAACGCCTCTGCAACGCGGAACGTGCGCCGCTGTGCGAGGGTCGGGACGGTCGGACACAGTGGCTGGGATGGGAACGAGGACGGGGTCAGGGATTGATGGATCGGTTTGGTCGTCGCGTCTCGTCGCGTGCGGCGTTACCTCGATGTGGGCCGCCGCTGTGGCCTCGGCAAAGGGGGGTACGTACCGGCGCCCGTCGTTCCCGATGGCCCGATCCACGACGCCTAGGACGCTTCTTGAATATCGCTCATATACTTCTTGCTTTGTTCCCCATATATCTTACGCTCTGCTCACGTATTACTCACACGCTTTCCTGTATGCTTTCGATATGTTCATACCTCGTTTCGTGATGGCGCGAGCCTGATTCGGCCAGCGCGTCGTGCGTCGGTGCCTCCGATCTGTTTCGCGTCGTCATCCGCAATTTTGTTCTGTGGCCTCGGACCGCAAGGGCGATGAGCGCTTCGACGCGGATGATGCGCCATCAAAAATAAGCTCGCGAAGGGCATGTGTCCGTCGCATCAAAATATCGGGTGTGGCTGAACGCGAACACAGCGATGTTCGGGCAAGTTTCTTGAGGTCCTTCTTCGTCATCGACGACGCCATGGCGAAGAGAAACCTGCTGCGAGAGATGGTCTGGACAGTGCCCAGTGCCGTGCACCATTCATAAAATCGCTGTTTGCGCGGGTATCGATGGACAGATCTTCGATTTTATATGCTATGCTTTCCCTGTCTGAATGACGGGATCCCTGGCGTTTCATGGACGTGAAGCAACTGAATGCTACAGGATCAGTACGCGATGCAGCTCGGAACAATAATCCGTAGTATATACCGCGCATACATCCTGGGAGCCACGCACGAAAAACCGTGTGAATAAGAGGCGAGCGACGTCGGAGTTGGTGTTGTCGCACGATCTATTAGCGAACAAGTGCAAAGGTCCTTAGCTTGCAGCAGTGTCAATTGGTAGAAGTGCTGCATCGTATGCACTACGTCTGGCGTGAGCAACACCATACAACCTATCAATGACCACTGTACGTGGCGGTCCATACATTGACAATAATACCATTAGGCCTCAACAAGAGGGCGATGTTGACGGCGGTATCGTTGATAGCCGCAGTCGCGACCCTCCGGGGTCAAGAGATATACCCGAGATTATGGCGGGCAAGGGTTACAGATCTTACTGAACAGCTGAGAGCCTGCATAATCACAAGAGCAGGCCAAGTGTGTCTCGGCTGTACCGGATTCAAGACAGCAACAGCCGTAGTGCGCAGCATACAGGCTGCTGCCAGCTGAGACTGGAATGAACCTCGCGCGAACCATGCACCTCCCAGCGAGAAGCACGAGTATACATCCGCCGAAAGCACCCGTACGAAGAAGCATCGTGGCGCATCGACCACCTGCTAAGCGCATATAGCCGCACACCCAAGCAGTCGTAGGTTCCCAAGTTATTGTGACGAACAGCGCTAAGGAGACGACCGAAGAGCCAGAAAGCCAAAGGGAGATCGCCGTTCGTCGGTTGCCTAAGAACGACGATCTCCGCGCGGATACGGCCAACCCAGATTCCTTGCAGCGTGATCGCGAAGCATACTACTCCGGCCCAGCTGCATGCTCGTGCCATTGAAGCCTGGAAGCTGTGCTAGCGCAGAGATCGATCGTCGTCAAGCGCAGGACTAGATGAGTCAGTGGCATTCCGACAATGTACGGGATTAGAGTAGGCTGTAAGGTATGTAGTATGTAAATGGGATGACCAAGATGCGTGTATACGGGAACTGGATGAGAGCAAGATGACATTAACAGCACGGGGACGGAGCAAGATGTCCGACGGGCGCAGGAGTAGCACGAATACGGATTGGGTGGAGGTGGAGATAGACAAGAATAACGTATGGACGCGGGCGGGTGTGGTCGGGTCAAGATGGTGGATTGTGTGAGTGAACATGCGGATATGAGTGATACACAGCAACAGCTACGCGTGGCAGACTGGGAGAACCGATGGGAATGATATCGATACATACACTTTCGATTCGCACAAGATAGGATATGGACGGCGTGTTGAAGGGGCCAAGAAATGTGGGGACTGAGCTTAGCTCGGAAAGAGCAAGAGCAATGCAATCTCGGAGAAAGACGAAAGGAGTTACTGTGCCTCATCGCCGTACGGCCCGCGAGGCGGCGAGAGACGATGGAAACGTGACATGGGGTCAGCTTGCGGCGGCGGAAAGTACTGCATCCTCGGCTGCTGATGCTGTTGAGGTTGGGGCGGGATAGGTTGATGTTGTGTCACAGCATAGAACTGTTGCTGATGTGGCGAAGGTTCAGGCGCGCGAGGAGGAGGTGCTTGCGGCGGAGGATAGTAGTCGTAGTAAGCCTCCTGTGGCTGCGGATGTCGGACTGGCTGAGACGGCGGAGGAGGCGGAGTGTAATACTCTACGGCCGGTGCACCACTCGAAATGTACATCTGCTGTTGATGCTGCTGGGGCGCCTGTGCGCTCATCGGACGCGGAGGTTGGGTAGTGGTAGGCGAGGAATATGCGCCATGATAGGGCGGCAGTATTTGCTGAGCTTGTTGCGCCTGCTGTTGATCCTGACTCCACTGCGAACCTACGGGCGCGCCGATTGAAGGCGAAAGACTTGCAGTCCGCATAGACGCAGGTGAACCCGTACTACGGTCCATGTCTAGATCCAGTGGTCTGCTGGGCGAGCGCGATGATGATGCGGCGCCGGCAACTGCCGTAGACGAGGTGGCGAGCGATGTCGGCAGTTGCTTCGGCTTGTCCTTGCCCGTTGGCCCTTTGCCTAGCGGCGGCCGATTCGCGGGCGGAAGATTCAGCGCGACGCGAAACTGTGCGTTCTCGTCCTCGAGCTCTTGCACCCTGGCCTCGAGAGCCTACAGTGATAAACACCGTCTCAGCATTGCTTGATCTCGACTAAATGCGCATGTAACCCGATACGGACCTCGAGATGTGCAGCTCTACGCGCTCGGAATGCGCGCTGGACATCGCGCGCACGATTTGGTGGAAGATTGTCGTTGCGCTTGCGTCCGCGCTTAGCATGAGCTTGCGAAGGCTGAGGAGGCGGCTGTGAAGGTGGCTCGCTGCTTGACATGTACGTATGGAAAAGGAAGACGAGAAGTCAAGGAGGGCGGGATGACCTTCGGCGCTGATCGCCGCACAGGCCGTTTTAAGAGCCCGTGCTTGCCCCCGATCGACCCCTCCACGCGGCTCGGCACCCGCCCCGTAACGGACAGTAACAAACACAAAACAAGTGCCACAAGTAACCAAGCTCAACTCTCTTACGCACTCTTGCACAGCAAACCGCGCGTAAACCGCGTTTCGACTGACTCCATTCATTCAAAAGAAGCTTGAGGCGAGAATTCTCACTCTGAGTACTTTTGTGGGCGCTTGACTGGCAAGGCCCCCGTAGCGTGCCTGATCCGAGGGAATGGCGGCCGTGTCGCTCTCGCTGGTCAGATCCGGCACAGATCCAGCGATGTGACGTCCGGTCCCATCACACAGATCTCAGATCTGACCTTCTATAGCGAAATAATGGGTTTCGGTCTGGTCTCGAGCCGTACAAGGATTGGAAGAAGTACTGCTGAAGCATCGTCCAGAAAGATTGCGCAGTGGGTAAGGACTGCGTAAACTCAAAGAGAATACAACATATTCGTCGTGATTGCCGACTACATTCTACGCTCCGCCAGCCTTTCTCGCCGCCTTCTTCCTCGCCGCCTCCTCCCTCTGCTTCTTCTCGAACAGCTTATGCCTCGCGGGAGGCTCCTTCGCCAGCTTGCGGTTCGGGTTCTTGTTTTGTTCGACGTAGCTCATGTGTTGTCCGCCGCTCAACGCCGCCATGCTACCCGCAGCCCTCTTCGCCTTGCCCTTACCCGTGCCGAAGACGTTGTTGGTAGGGATGGTGCCGAAGTCCTTGGAAGTCACTGTGCCAGCGAGATCACCTTCAGACGCTTTCACGTCCGTTCCAAGGTCAGCGTTGGTCTCGCTCGTCATCATAACGGCGTTCAAGAGCTCGATGCGTTCGTCTGTGGGAGCACGAGAACGTGAAAATATTCGTGGGAGCGGAAGCAAACACGCACGAAGCGTACGGAAATAAGATATGCCACAGGAAAGGAAGCAAAGCCAGTCAGCAAACGGACGTATGTGATGTCCAATGGGGGTTTACTCACCGGGAGTAGCGTACACAAGACCAGGCATCTGTTCGAGTCCATCCAAATGCGTGATGACCTTGAAAGCGTATCCTTGGTCGATCAAGAACTGTTGTCGTTTCGTGCTGTAGAACATCTCTTGCGTGTCCTTTGAATACACAAATCAGTTAATGAAACCAAATAGATACACGTTATCGTGGCGGAAATGGAAGACGTCGAGATCAGGACATGGAAAATCAGATGGCTATAAACACGAGGCCAACGCGCGTAGCGGTGTTCAAAGTATCGCTGAAATAAGTCAAGCGTATTCGAGCTCGAAACGGGGTGCTTTGTGCATATGCTGGAATGCTAGAAACAAAGCGGGCGCGCAAAGGCGGATATGCTCAACACGCGACCGGCACGTTTAGCGGAGTGTGAATCATCAGACCGCGGGAAGCTCCGCGGAGTCCACTCGACGGCGGCGCCGCAGAGCCATTGAGCGTCTGACAGCCGCAGGTATACTGCACAAATCTAGAGACAGGCAAGTCTAAACCTCGACTCTGCGGCGCATAGGCACTCGGCGCTTAGACAAGCGCTCGAGCCTAAAAGTCTGTTGGACTGACGTCGAGGGCACACGCCGCCGCCTCCATCGAAGGGAACTCAACAAGCGCGAAGCTATTGAATCCCGTTTCTAGCGCCCGGCCGACGCACTCCACATCTAGACCTCTGGACTCAATCTGTGATACAGAGAGCCACGGCCCCTCGACAAAGCAGGGCAACCGATGAGTCACGCCGCGCGCAGCACTGAATGGTCACGAATACATGCGCCTCGAGGCTAGTTGGTGGCACACACTTTGCACCCAAATTCATGGGGCCACACAATTCAAACAAGCCGCAACCCACAACATGTACCACAAACCGCCCTCACGTCGCCACAACCCCATTATTGCGCACAGTCCGACGTGGCCGAGATCTAGACCCGTGCACCACCAACGCACTCGCGCACCACCCAGGGTCAACTCGCCACACTTCTCGAGAGTAAAAGAGAGGGCGGGACGAGGCACGAAACAGACAAAACGGGAAAGAGTTTGGGAACGCACCTTTGATACCAAAGAATAGAAGAATGCGTTGAATCCCTCATCATTACGCCGCTTAGCACGCAGAATGCGGCCCAGCCTCTGCGCTTCCTGCCTGCGCGAGCCGAAGTGCGAACTGATTTGGATTAGGCACGTCGCCTCCGGTAGGTCGATCGACGTGTCTCCGACCTAGCAGTTGTCGAGCGAGTGTCGGACGGCGAAGATCGTGAAGATGAAGGAAAAGTTGTGAAGACGGAGGGAGGTGTGAGCGGGTACGTGCGCGGTGAGCCGAGGCGGAAGCGAGCGGCGAGAGCGGAGAGGTTAGCGTGCGATTGACCGCGTGAGTGTTGAGAGGCAAATTTGCGAGAAAGTCGACGGTGATTGTGAAGGCGGTCAAGTCGACAACGCAGCGCCGAAAGAGAGGTGATCGACGGTGGTAGAAGACAGTAAAAGGTAGCGGCGGGAGAACGAACGTCCGAGATACCGAGAAGCCGCAATTGTTGTCCAAAGGCGTGGAAGGCCGGGTAGACAGTTCAAACAACGAATATGACCAAGTTAGTACCACGCGACGATTTGGTTCACGAGATCGATAGCACGAGGAAGTGAAATGGAAGGCGGGGCGATGCATAGTATGCGCGCGGGATAGAGTGGAATGAGATGCACAGTCAGTATGATTAAGATGCGACAGGTCGCGAGAGCGCGGGGAGGTTGGAGGCTCACCTTAGACAGGAAGATTGTGTTGACCTCTGGACTATGCTGGAAATGCTGTAAGATTCGCATACGTTCCTGTTGGCCGGTGCCGCCGTGGATGTAAGGCTTTTTGAGTTTCTTGGCGTACGACTATGAGAAGAAGACAGTTAGCGCGCATCCTTGATCGTGCCAGTCATGAGATAGGGGACAGATTGTGCGTAAATGCGCTGAGGAATAACAAACAGCATGCCGCCGGGCTCCATCTCGCTGCCCATTGAATTTGTGGTGCCCGACAGGCAATCACAATATTGACACACAAAGGTGAAGGGCACCGTCCAAAAGGAGTATACGGTGGTACCGCACTCCTTCCGTCCCATGAGTCCCATTCAACCCCAAAGAAGCTCGACGATCTCGGGCGTCAGGGTAGTGTGCGTCCTCGACGCCTGTCGACCCCTGCTTCAAGCAATGGGAACGGTGTCGTTGTAAGGCCCCCAAAGGAACCCCGTCATCCATCACTAATGGACAGCCTATCCCTCACGATCGACCGGCCCTAGCCTCGAACATCGTTGGGCGTGCGAGAGCTTTGTGTTCCTCTGGAGTCGCGGCCAGCCACAAGCGCGTAACCCACGTCACACCGTAAACGTAGCCTCTCATCGCTCCTCAGCACTTCTCTCAATCGTGCACAACCGTATACACTCTGAAGGGCAGAGGCGCCGGCATCCGGTTAAGAGGCGCCGGAACACAGCGTGACAAAGTGCCGCAGTGCGCGCAGTGCCGGTGTGCCATATGGGTCCGCGTCTGTCCATGCATGGGCGTCGCCACAGCCGCACAACCATCAATGCACCCATGCTTGGTCCATCAGTGTCCATCCCAACTTGTAGGCAGCACGAGCATGCCTTTGCTTCTCCCATAGGACACGACGGAGCGCGCGGGCGGGAAAAGACCCGCCAGATACGAAGGGAAAACACGTAGTGGCTGGCCCCCCCATTTGATTCATAGTGTCGGCACCGTCGTGCTCCCCAAAATATGGGGCGGCGCAAGGAGGCGCGCTCAGGGCGAGGCTAGAAGGTCCATGGCGATGCTGAAGAGGTCCAGCGCGACCCAAACGAAGGTCCATGACAACGCTGGAAGGGTCCACGACAACGTGGAAGAGGTCCCCGTCAATACAACGAGAGGTCCTCATTTCGTTACAGGAGACTGAACTCCATGAACACGAACGAGGGTCGAACCAACGCGATGTCTTAGTAAGTTCTCCCACCCTCCCTGCGCAGTAGAGGTCTGCTCTGTATACGGGGGTGGCGCTGCCGTGCGTGGTCATTGGGAACGTATGTCGCCCATAGCCAGTCGTGGTCGGGTGCAGTCGAGGATCCATATTTTATCTCTGCGCGTTCGCAAGAGCATGCGGTTGCAAGCATGCTTCTGCGACTCTCCGTACGCGGAGTCCGGCAACGTCCGCAGCTCGTCCATCCTTGTGGGCTCCGGGCCATAGACGCGTCCCACCGCGCCAAACACGCGGATGTCCATCATGAACGATGTCAAAGAGAGTTTCCAAGTACACATGGAGGCGTGAGCTCCGCAGGCGAGGCGCCGGATGTTGGCGGGCGCTCGAAACGCCTCCAAATACACGTATTCGTAGTGCTGTAACTGGACGCATATAGAACGCATCCGGCGTATACATTGTGTAACGGCGCGGTGTTGGAGAAGTATGCTTGGCTTCTTGGCCATGAAGTGCCGAGTGCCGCCGTTATACACTTCATCCACCTGTCGCGGTCGAACGCCGCATTCGGTCGAGTTCAAGGCGGTCGTATATCAGACGACCGGGGCCTCCGCCGAGGTCGGACAGAGCGAGAGCCCGAGCAGCCCCACCGTATGGGAACAGAGAACGGCACAGAAGGAAAGGGAATGAAGCAAGGCAACGAAACAGGAAGAGCAAAGAGCGGAAAGGAAACTCACCTCGAGGGCGAACACATTGTCCGAGAATACGATGATCTTGTCTCCTCGATCCTCGTGGTACTTGATGAGAAACTGGCACGCCTGAAACTTCTTCGGGTTCATACTGTAGAGCAGCGTCCTTCGTCGACTTTGCTCGCGCAGGTATTCGCCGTAGAACTCGGGCGACATCGGGCACCAAACCTCGGCGCACTGCACGTTCGCGATGTGGCCTTTGGCGGCAAGATCCATCCAGTTCGCCTCGTAAAGCTTGGGCCCAATCATGTAGTTCAGATCTGTGATCTTGTCGTCCTCGCGCACAAGCGTAGCTGCACAGCAACATCAGCGACAAATCTCATAGGAGGTTTCGAATTTGCGTACCGGTCAGTCCTAACTTGGCATGCGCCTTGATGGTCGTAACAACCCTTCGGAACATCGCAGCGGGGACAACGTGCACCTCATCAAGAAGAATAAAGCCCCACTCGCGGCTCGTCAAGAAGTCCATCATCTTCTGCGTTGAGTGCGCGCGGTTGTGTGTGTTGGCGACCTGCAAACAGGACGGTGAGAGTTGTGGCGCGTAGTGAAGAAGATGGGATCACAGTACCATGGAGTAGGTGCTGACGACGATACCGCTTTCTCCTACGAACTTCTCCTTGGACTCGGCGGTGAAAACGGCGATCTGCTTCTCATTGATGTTGGACCATTGCATAAACTGCTGTTTCCACTGCATGACGGAAACACTGCGCATAGAAGATATGGATCAGTGATAGGTTCGCCATGTCGAGGAGGAATGACACATACGACGAAGTAGCAAGTACCAGACAACTCTTCTTGATCGTGCACGCGGCGGTAATGCCGACGAGCGTCTTTCCGGCGCCACATGGCAAGACAATAATTCCGGAACGCGCACGCCCATTACCGAACATCTTGGAGAGCGATGTCTCCTGGTACGGCCGGATGACCGTCGCAGGCTTTAAGTCGATCTCCAGGTTCGCGTTCACCGTGTCATTGCGGAAGTCGTACTCTTCAAGCATAGGGTACTCGAGCTCGTTACAACGCTTCTTCACGGCCTATTCAATCACCCAAACTGATCAGTATTGCCTCAAGGAGAAGTCTGTTGTGTAGCTCACGTCGATCTTGGCGTCGTCAATCTCGAATGCGTGCACATTATCATCGTCCTCTTCGATCTCGTCTCCCTCCACGCCAACGACGCTCGAGAACAGCGCCTCGTCTCCACCGGCAGTCGCCTTCGTCGGATCATCCTTGCCCTTCTTCGCCTCTTCCGTGCCTGGTATGACCAGTCCTGCCCTGGTAGGCGCCTTCGCGGTCGTGAACGTCGCGACCTTATTGCTATTGGTATCGACGGTAGAGACCACCCGTGCGTCGCGGATAGTGGAGTCTTTGAGGAGAATCTGGAGCATTTCGGGATGCGTACTCTCAACGAAGTACTTATTGTGTTTTAGAACAAGCTTGACTTTGCCGTAAGACAGCGTGCGCTCGCGGATGAGAGCGGAGATGGAATCTGGGACGGGAACCTGGAAAGTTGTTTGTATGCGCTGTCATAAGACATATCATGCATGCACGTACCTTGGAAAGTCGGTTCAAAACCTGCGGTGATGCACACGCAGATCAGCCATAAAGCAAGATAGACAAGAGGATCCGCAAACGAACGGATATTATATCCTCGGTTTGAAGCCCGACGGATACAGCGGCGTATAAGGAGTACGGTGTGAGCTTGTACTCGTGTATGAAATTTGGCCTTGAGACGAATATCTCTCAGCGTTCGCGTCCTTACTCAGTGCCACACGGGTGGCGCACCTGGACACCGGTTCACTGATAGCTACCAAGAAGTCTTGCGCTTGTTCTGCAATCGGACTGAATGCTTCCAATATGATGCGACCTTCTTCTTCCGGACTGATCCAAAGGGGACGAGCAGCATGGTCCGGCTTAAGGTGCAACCAAGAATAATCTTGGTCAGAGAATATTGAGGCTACAAGCGCGTCTTGCGCGTCTGCTGTACGATTCTGGTTGAGCTTGCGAGTCAAGGCCGAGAAGTTGATCGTTGCGCCGCGCGGGACGAGCGCGTTCGCATCGCCGTCGTCGTCGGAGATGTCGATATAGTCAGCGTCCTCCTGCCGCCGGCGCTTCGTTGCCGGCTCAGCTGAGGGACCTTCACACGCATGAATATCAGCAGAGTGCAGATGTATTCCATTTCGCAGTGCACACCAGGCTCTGCGAAGCGTTTTGACATGACTAAGGGTGGTGGTGGTGGTGGTCAAGAGTCAAGCCAGCTGTGGGTGGCTCGCCGCTCGGTTCCGGCGGTAAGTCCCTTTGGCGCGCGCACGTGGCAGCCCGCGCGCGTCGATCTGCATCCAGTCGTTCTTGCTCTTGCCCTCAAACCCCCACCATCATCTATCACAGACTCTAAATATGTGGAGGCCCGCCACCCAACAGCTTACTGGTACTAACGACAGTATGTGATTATGATCACATTCATAATGTTCTGTGCTGATCTGGATCAATAGTCCCTCTTGGGAACCGTCGTCGGTTTGGTCCGGCGCCAGTCGAAGAGCAGCACCCGCCGCAGCTTGCTCAACCATCGCCTTCAGCTTATCCACGACCCCGCTTCCAAGATGAGCGCAAGGAGAGCAACGAATCCAGCCATAGCACTCCCACGCCAGGTATGTTCCCATACTAACCGCCCCAATCGTCACGCACGCCAGCCGAGTACAATCACTAATACACATACTAATATCCTACTGACTCGTGCATATCCCGACTCAATCAACCATTCTCATCTGAACACTGACCCGCTGACTTGACGAACTAATACTAACCCGCCCGCTTTTCTTTTTTTTCTGCCCGCCCCGCCCGCCAGTGGACCCGAATGCCCCGCGCAAGAAACGATCTCGCTGGGGTGATGCCGCCAAGAATGACATTCCTGGCTTGCCCTCTGCCATTAGCGCCCAAGGCGTCTCCCAGGCTCAGCTCGACAACTACGCCATTCACCATCGCTTGGAGGAGATCAACCGCCGCCTGCGCCTTAACGACTTTGTTCCGCCCGAGCGTGAGCGGTAAGTATATGCCCTTACACTCTAGATCGACAATATCTAATCAGTATATTTTGAAATATAGGTCGCCTTCCCCTCCGCCCACCTATGACGCCCACGGTCGCCGTACCAACACTCGCGAGGTTCGCTACCGCAAGAAACTCGAGGACGAGCGCATGAGGCTCGTCGACCGCGCCATGAAAAACGACCCCAACTTCCGACCGCCGGTCGAGTACCACCAGCAGAAGCGCTCACAGCGCCCTCAGGACAAGGTCTATATTCCTGTCAAGGAGTTCCCGGAGATCAACTTCTTCGGTCTTCTCGTCGGCCCTCGTGGCAACTCGCTCAAGAAGATGGAGCGCGAGAGTGGTGCGAAGATTAGCATTCGTGGAAAGGGCAGTGTAAAGGAGGGCAAGGCGCGTCCCGACGCGTTTGCGGACGATGCGGAGGAAGATCTGCACTGTCTCGTCATCGCCGACTCGGACGAGAAGGTTCGCGCCTGCGTCAACCTCATCAACAAGGTCATCGAGACGGTATGTATATCTTTCTATGAATGATTGAGACTTCTTCCTGATCAACCACTTGTGCAGGCTGCCTCGACGCCCGAAGGCCAGAACGACCACAAGCGTAATCAGCTTCGTGAGCTAGCCGCGCTTAACGGTACCCTCCGCGACGACGAGAACCAGGTCTGCCAGAACTGCGGCGGTATTGGACACCGCAAGTACGACTGCCCCGAACAACGCAACTTCACAGCCAACATCATCTGTCGCGTTTGCGGCTCCGCCGGACACATGGCGCGTGACTGTCAGGTCAATCGTGGCGGCAACATGATGGGCGGCGGTATGGGCGGTCCTCCCGGTATGGGCGGCCCGCCTGCCATCGGTGGCGGTCCTGGCATGGGCGGCGAAATGGTCAAAGGTGGCGCGGGTGGTTATGATGCGGAGTACGCAAGCCTTATGGCTGAGCTCGGCGAGAGCGCAAAGCCTGCTGCTGCACCCGGATACGGTGGCGCCGACCTCGGCGGAATGGGCAGTGCTGGCAACATCCCGCCGTGGCGCCGTCCGGAGGTGTGGGCGAGCAACATGGGCCCTGGCGGTGGTCCTGGTGGTCAGCAGCAGCAGCGTGGTGGTCCCCAAGGTGGCGGGTACGGCGGGCAACAGGGCGGGTATGCTCCGCAGGGATACACCGGACAGGGCTGGGGAGGAGGCGGTGCCCAGCAGGGCTACGGTGGCCAGGATGGTGGGTATGGAGGCTATGCGGGCTACTATCAGGGGCAGTACGCGCAGGCCAGCGCGTAAGCCTCTAACGAAGCAGACCTCAAGATCATCCAGCCTCAAGCCTCGTCTAACCCATGTTCTTCTGTCTCTCGCCCTGGACTCCGCCTCATACCGTTCAAGATTGACCACAGCTCGCACCATCTGTTGTAATGGCCCACGCCGTAAACGCCGTAACCGTAACCGTGATCATAACCACAGCTTAGCGCCGACTTCGACCTCTACTCTCAGCTTTCACTCCAACATCAACGCGTTGTCGACATACCTGTCAACATAATCGGCCCACTCTAGCTCAATCTACACCCTCGACTATCAAGATGTCGCTAACGTAGAAGACGCTAATAGTAACTGCTCACGTCGCAGCGAGCGCGCCCACTGAAAATCCATGACCAGCTTACGTCGACCCCGCCGTCTCTCTAGGACCTTACCCTCAACGTCTACACACAGTATATGATGTTTTCGTGATGTATTTCTCCTTCCGATATAGTTCCCTCGGTTTGTCTGTCGTCGATCTTTCCATCGGCTCGTCCATGTTCCCCGTGTAAAACCTATAATAATGCGGATAATACCAATGATGTTTTCCGCACATACAGCGAATTGATCATGAGAGGCTTGAGCTAGCCGTGACGCATTACGCATACCTGATTATATGATATGAATCAATGAGAATTGGTAAGTAGGACTGTATGAACCGACTCTCACGACAAGTTGGAAGGGCGCTCGAAAGAATTCGCGCTCGCTTCAGAGACCATGCTATCGATCCTGACTAGTAGACCAAGGTGAGCCTCCGGCTGTGACAAATTCAGGCTATTTGAAGTGCGAGAAGATCTTCATGTACTCAAGCGTTCACACTGGCACCGTAGCGCCCAAATATGTTATCACAAGTCAATTTCAATAAATAAAAGGTATATGCGCAAGCGGGTTTGCACGAAGAGAGAACTGTAACGTAACGAAACTGAGAAAGGTATAGTAACAAGCCATCATCATCATCATCATCAACTTCGAACATTCAAAGATACGCGAGGAGGGTTTGAGAGAGCGTCATGGGACGACCGTACAGTACGTGAACGCGCGCGGCCAAGTAGTGCACCGGCGGATGAGGAACGCTAGGCTCGTATGAGCCCGGGAGGGAGGATGACCAGCGAGGTGGCGCATGAAGCGCTTGCCAGCGCGAGTCGAGCCGGAGAGGCAAGACGGAGAGAAGATATCGGGCATGTCCGTGGGCCGTACGGCCGACGTCTTCACCGCGACGACGGGGAAGAGAGGGAGCTCCATTGTGCGGAACTCCACTGACTGCAAGAACCCGGAGGTTACAGGAGGAGGGCGCCGCGACGCAAGAGTGCGCTTGAGGGCCGAGTCGCGTGCAGGCTCGAGGTGCGAGGTAGGGAGCGCGGATGTTGAGGTCACGATGTGAACAGCGCGAGCGTCAGAGGTGACATGCTCGACAGTCGGCATCGTGAGCGCGTTGAGACCATCCGATACAGGCGTCGAAGGCCGGGCGGGGACGTAAGACTCGTCTGAGAGGTTCTTCGGGCCATCACGAGTGAAGGCGTCCGATTCGCAGAACGTCAGAGAGGGAGTGCGAGAGTCTTCGTCAGAGTCGGCGAGAGACACGATTGCAGAGAGGGGCTGCGCAGCAGGCTTAGTAGCCTGCCCGTCAGCCTGGGTCCCCTCGAGTTGAGTGCGCAAAGTGTCGGTCTCGTCGAGCGCCGCGTTAAGCTTCACAAGGTTATCATCGTTCTCGCTGCGCTCCGAGGATAGCGCGACCTCCAAGCCGACGATGTCGACCTTGAGGCCTTCTTCGCGAGCTTCGGAAAACTGGAGCTTGTTCCGGGTTTCAGCGAGCTGGCGACGAGTATCGACGAGCTCGTCCTCGGTCTCGGAGAGCTTGGCCCGGGTTTCGGCGAACTCGAGCTTCAGTTGCTCCTCGCTCTCTTTCGAGGCAAGTCGCTCCTGGTGGAGAGCATCAAAGCGATGGGTAGCTTCCGCGGCTACGGCCTTCGCTTCGCGCTCTCCCTGCTCGGCCGCCTCGGCCCTGGAAGTAAGGCGTGCCTCCTTGTCGGAGAAGACACGGCGTTGCTCCTCGAAGTCAGCGATGCACTTCGCCTTAGCGGCCTCGGCGTCGCGCGTGGATTGCTGCGATACGTGGACGTCAGACCGGAGGTGGTGGATGGTCTGGTCCGCGGCGCCAAGCTGTTGCTCGGCACGATCCTTGCCTGCATTGGCAGTGTCCCGTTCGTTCGTAAGATTGGCGATGCGCTCGTCCTTCTCGATGATGGCGAATTGGTCTACCATGCGCTCGGCCTGTAGGTCGAAATGAGTATAGAAAGCGTAGATGATTATGCAATGTGTACGCACCTGATGAGTGGTCTTGAGGTCCCCTACTTCCTCCCGCAACTGATCGGCCTCGCGCTGGGCCTTTCGAACTTGGGCGTCTTTGAGCTTGAGTTGACCGTCGATGTCGTCGAGCTTTGCCAGGAGCTTGTCGTATGCAGCTTCCAACGCGCAATACGCGAAGTTCCCGGTCTGTGGAAGCGTTAAGAATGAATGCGGAAGGCACAAGCAGCAGTATAGCGCACCTTGCAAGCTTTCAAGAGCTCCTCGATGCGGCCGCTCTTCTTGTCGGAGTTAGCGAGCAGGTTTGAGGTCTCCCGCCGATGAGTAGCGTCCTTGAGTTTGTCGGCTTCCTTCGCGGCGTCCTTCGTCCGTTGGTGGGCCTCGCGCTCGAGCTGATGGGCTTGCTTCGAGTCCTCGAGAGCATCGCACGTTTCTTGATGAGCGTCCTGCTCGCGCTTGCGGTCGCGCCTGAGGTTATTGGCCTCCGCGTTGCGGGCGAGTCGTATGGCAGCTTTCTGAGCCTGGCGTGCTTCCTGTACATGTGCGTGAGCGACTCTACATCAAGGACTATGAGATGCCAGACGTACGGAACGACCAACGAGGAAGGTCCAGATTGTGACGATGGTAGAAGGTATCATGACTGAAAGTAAAGACTGTGGGTAAAGAGAGTGTGGGTGTAAAGCGAATGTGGGGTAGTGCGGCGATTATCGAGGTTCGTTGAGGACGAGACGTCGAATAATGCGCAGAGATATAGCTAAGGGGCCCCTGTCTTGGACTGCAGGCCAGTATGCCTTGGTCGAGAGCTACATCTTCGCGACCAAGCGCGCGAAGTCTAGAGCAGGAAGATAGGAGTGATCGGCGTGCAGCAAGCGCCGTGTCTGTTCGTCGGGGAACAAGTCATCCAGCACTTGTTCGGTGAATGTGGGTGGATGCTGTAGGATTTGGCCTGGTAGTCGGATACTCACGGTGAGCGACAAGACGTGCCTGCATACTACATCTGTGGCTATTGATTTGTGAGCAGGATTCCGACGAGCAACTGTCGAGTGCCAGCCACGTCGGCGGGAACGAGCGTCCGACAGCTCTCGCACCCATTGTTGACGCTCATCGTTTGGACGGGCAAGCACTCCATACTGCAGCCAAAATGCAGCCGCACTTGCGAGTCAAGTACTGTGTTCATATGTAGGTAGTATTCGCGAGAACCTCTCTGGAGTATGTAGCTAGCGTATCGCAATGGTAGTCCAGAAGCAACTCGCGCGCGTCCGATTGACGCGCAAAAGCCGCGCGCCACACATCGGGCACCCGGACCGAACTCTCACGCTCCCACACACACAAAAATGTACAGAAAAGCAACAACAAAATGCAATAGTATGTACAGAAAACAACAAAAGCAAAGGTAAACCTATACAGCACATCATCGCCCCGACCATAATCGTACGTACGCGAGCGTCCCCGTCGCAGCCAGTAAGTTAACATAAGTTATGCCGAACCCCGAAGCGCAGACCGTCCTACGCGATATCACGATAGACCCAGTCCTCTTAGTCTTCCCAAGCACCGTTGAAGCTGAAGAGCTTCACGCAGGCATCGGGCTCGGGAACGTAACATTCGCGCCCGTCCTGAAGAACGTCCCCGCAACCGGCGCGTCCAGCCCCACGGCCTTCGCAAACGCATCCAAATCAAAGCTCGTCCGATCCGCCGGAATATTCTGCACCGCAGCCTCCTCGAACCCCTCCGGCTGCTCAAACAGCACGAACGCGTACCGGTGCGCGTCGCTCGTCGCGGGCGGCGCGGGGCTCAGGTACTCGAACAGCGCGGGCGTGCTGTTCACGAGCGGCGCGAAGGTGCTCATCGGGCCGGAGATTTTCAGGTTCGGCTGGACCCAGTGCACGAAGTTGGCCAGGGATGTGTTTTGGGGCGTGGGCGCGTCGGGGTCGAGGGCGAAGAGGACGAAGGTGGAGGTGAAGAGGCCCGCGGCGTCTTGGGAGAGGCCGGTGGATTCGAAGGTGAGGTAGAGGTCGGGCTGCGAGACGACCTCTGCATTTCACGATATCAGTACGCGTGTCTCAAGGGTGTGTGGAGGAGGGTACGCACGGTCCTCAGTAACGTTCAACCCCGGGAACACGAGGAACGAGCCGTTGCTCACAGCGGACGGGTACGTAACGTCCAACACCGCCTCGGGCGCAAACACGCCGAGCGGCTTCGGCACGAGCCCGGCGTCCGCGAACGCCTGGCCGTAGCTCGCGGAGGTATGGTTCACCACGTCGTCGCCGCCGCAGAGGAAGAACGTGCCGGCGACGGGCTGCTGGAGCCCGGTCTGCGCCATGAAGTCGAGGATGTCGAAGTTCGTGACGCCCTCGGGGAGCGGCTTGAGGATGGAGGAGGCGGTGGAGGTGAAGCCGTCGGGCTGCTCGAAGAGGAAGATGGAGTAGCTGTGGCGCGACGCACATATTAGCAAGAGGGAGAGGGAGAGGAGAGGAGGAGAGGGTAGGCGTACCGGTGAGGCGCGTCGATCGGCGTCGGGAAGACCTGCTCGGAGAGAGCGGGCGTGGCGTTCACGAACTGGCCGTTGGGCAGGATGTACATGTCCTGCTGGATCAGGTGGCGCGCGAGCGAGAGGTGGCGGTCCTGGATGCCTGGCGCGTCGGGGTCCAGCATGATCACGACGTATGGGATGTCGGGGTTCAGGTTCTGGTCCGGGGCCGCCCAGAACGTCGGGCGCGCGGTGGCCTCTGCACAACCGATATCAGATTCTGCCCGGCAGACTGTTAAAGCAACAAATGCTTACCGGCGACAGACATGGCCTGGCCGGGCTGCAGGGGAGCATCGAGCGTCGGGTACGTCGTGCGAAGAGGGGTGCCGTAGAAGTACGGAAGAATGTCCGGCACGCTGCCGATGGACGTGAAGATCTGCGAATAAGTGTCGACGGCGTTCTGCACGCGGGTCGTCGGCCTCGCCAGCGAAGAAGAAGCGAAAGCAACGAGGGGAACGGCGAGGCTTTTCATGAAAGTCATAGCTGAGAAAGTGAAATAAGAAAGAGAAGTGAGAAGGGGAATGAGGAAAGCGAGGCTCAGGGTCGCCGAGGGCTTTATAGTCGACTGACGGCAGAGGGTGAGCCCAGCGAAGAGCTGTGGTTCGCGTAAGTCGTGCGTGGTGGGAACATAGCGTGAATAAACATACCCTTGGCCGCAGACGGCGCAGCGCCAAAGCTCGCAAATGTCACCCGAGGGTTCTATGTCGGAATGCGCGGACTGAGGTGTGAAAACGGGTGATGCGATCAATGTGAGGTATCGGCGGCGGTTTGAGTGGATCCGCTTTTGCGGCATCAACGCCCGTTCGACGCGCGTGCGGCGGCACGTGATGCCGCTCCCAGCCAAATGCCATTTCGACGTGGCTACGCCTTCTGCAGGCTCAACCACTGCATGCCCGGTTTCCAAAATATTCATATAAGCTGTTCCATATGACTGAAGACCATTCGCGGGTTTGTGACTCAAATGAGCGGTGGTAAGAGAAGAAATCGAGGCCACATTGCGAAACGAGACATCCCGCACCGATTGAACCACATAATATTCGGGAGAGATCAGCCTGCTAAGCTACTAGGTAGGTAGACTCTTTTAGACATATATAATCGTATGAGACATTGATTATAGCTGCACACGGGCGAAATTGAGTCTATCACCTTGGAGGATGATCATGTCTGAGTTCGGTCTTGGGAGCTCACTTGGGCGAAGGGGATTTGCGGCAAAGCATAGAGAGATCAGCAGTACTTGGTCATGACAACATTCTACGGTTTCATGCTCGAGTAGATAGCCTTGTAGAGAGCCAGGCGAGCGAGCGGGGCAGATTCGCGCGGCGAACGCGCTCGAGCAAGGCGCGATGAGGATGTTCACGTGATCGTTCGGATCGCGGCCGAGCATTTTGGCCGGACCTTGCGGTGCATTTTTACGAGCTCTGCGTCACTTCTGAGGGAAAATGACGGTAAATCTGGATCGCCAGTCCGATTCCCCACAAATCTATGAAAGGTTCGAGCTCGAGCGTCACTTGATGAGGAGATACCCTGGATCACGGAGTTCGACCAAAAGCTTTCATAGTTCTCTGGAGAAACCAGCTGGCGTGATATATTCAAAAAAAACGGGAGGGATACAAGGGGTGGGCGAATTTATAAATGCACCGGAAGGAATTTGCCAGGGCGGGACGCGTTTTGGCGGGGATCGGCCGTTGCCGCGTCGCACGCGGCATCTGCCGCGGCGCGCGAGCGTTGCCCATCCCCATAGGGATCGCTGCGAGTGATGTGAGCAGTTTCGCCGCGCAAAGTGACGACATTCTCCCTGAAGATCATATTAGTACCGTACTTATTGAGCGTAAGAACGACGCGGTGCGAGCCTGGACTCTATGCAACTTCGACTAGAGAGATACATGAGTGTACTGAGCCTGGTGCAAGCCTGGTGCGCCCGGTGATGGATTCAGCAAGAGGCCTCGAACGTAGTGAGCTCGAGGACTTTGCAAGGTTGAGAGCAAGCAGGCGTGGCAGGTCGGGAAAGGCCCCGGCGCAATAGGTTGCGAGATGGACGAGCGCTTCAGCCGAGAACCGTAGTCTCCCAAGCAAACTGAGGATCTCTGAGGATGCTCCGGACTCCGAGGAAGGTCGCGCAAATTCGTATGCAGCGGACTGCATGGCTCTGGAAGTGCGGCTCGACGTCATACTCGCGGTCTAGCAGTACTTATTGCTGGGGCTGATACTTGTACGCCAGAGCTAGGCTTTCAGGTCGTGACAGCAAGTCATCGCGATCCGCATCTCGATTATCTCGATGCACAAGCCCGCCAATCTGTCATGGTGGTTGGAATGGAAGCGCAAACTTGCCGGCGGCACGCCCTGTAGACACGTGTGGACTTGGGCGTGGGTATGATGGGTGCCATCACGACGGGCTGATGTGTCTATAACCGCACACTGCCTCGGGTGGTACGTCGACGTTGCCTTACGATCAGAATCATACAGCAGCAGATGCGTGTCGCCCGCCTTGCACCTCGACCCATCACCAGCGCCCGCGTCGTACGATGAGCGGCGAGCACCCGCTGCGCCTGCACCTCCCGGACCCGCCCACCTTCCACTCGCTGCCGCACCCGCATCTGCCACTGCCGACCAATAATGCCAACAACAATAATAATAACAACCTGAACGTCTTCGCGCGGCTGCAGTCGCTGTTCCCCGCACCCCACAGCCAGAGCGCGCTGCCCTCGCCCGTCGCGGGCGTCGAGTCGCCCAGCTCGATCCACGGCCTGCCGCCCCCGCCGCCGAAAGCGGTCAAAGTGAGGATCATCACCTGGAACATGCACGAGAGCCTGCCCAAGGTGCGCGGCCGTACCATCATTACCAAATCTAGCTCCTAATAACATATTTCGTACATAGGGCGACCTGACTGAGCTGCTGGGCCCGGTGACGCCGTACACGCCGCGGCTGCCGCTGAACGACCCGCACGCGTTCCCGTACCTGCCGGAGGACGGCGAGCACCCGTACCACCTCGTCGTCGTCGCCGGCCAGGAATGCCCCAGCCTGTCGGGCCTGCCCATGGGCCTCGGCGCGGGCTTCAAGCTGTCGGACAAGGAGAAAAAGCGGCGGGAGAACCGGGAGGGCGCGGCGCTGACGGAGGAGGACGTGCAGCGGGAGAAGGACGAGCGCGAGCGCTACGCCGAGGGCCTGCGCGAGCTCCAGGCGCGCCTCCTCAAGAACGACGCGGGGAGTGCCGACGACGCGCACGGGGCCAGCGCCACGTCGGGCTGGACGGCCGTGCTCGAGTCCTGGTTCTGCCACGCCGAGCCTCTGCCAGAGCACGCGCATCATCACGGGCACGGGAACAGCCCGCGCAAGCCGCCCGCGCCAGAGCACCTCGAGCGCGCATTCTCCACGGGCGACATTCGCCGCGAGCCGCGCACGAAGGGGTGGGGCGTGGCGGGGATCGAGCGCAAGGGCCCGTATGAGATGCTCGTCAAGGAGCGCATGATGGGCCTCTACCTCTGCGTCTTCGTCCACCGCGACGCGCGCCACCTCGTCCAGGGCACCTCCCGCGGCGCCGTCACAGCCGGCCTCATCGGCGGCCGCCTCGGCAACAAGGGCGGCGTCGGCATCTCCCTCAAGCTCGCCGGCGCCTCTTTTCTGTTTCTCAACGCCCACCTCGCCGCGCACGACCGCCGCGTGCCCGACCGGCTCGCGAACCTCGCCAAGATCAAGGCCGAGCTGCAGATCGCCGACTTCCTGCGGCCCGACGACCCGCGCGCGATGTCAGAAGACCTGACGGACCGCTTCGACCACACGTTCCTGTGCGGCGACCTGAACTTCCGCCTCGACCTCTCGCGGCTGCACGCCGACTGGCTCATCGCGCGCGGCGAGTTCGCGCAGGCGCTGCAGTTCGACCAGCTGACGAACCTCATGCGCAACGGGCAGGCGTTCGTCGGGTTCCGCGAGGCCGCGATCGACTTCCCGCCCACGTTCAAGTACGACGTCCTCCGCACGCTCAAGGGCAAGCACGGCCGACGACCGAGCAATGCTGCCCCAACCAACAAGCAGAGCCCGCCTATACCCGAAGCCCCCGAACCGCGCCGCTCGCGCGAAAGCGCACGAAGCACCAAGAGCTCGTCTACCCCCCTCCGCACGCGCAGCCGCAGCGCGCAACCGAGCCCGGAGAACGACCCCTCCTCCTCATCCGACGAAGACAACGACGGCGCCACATCGCTCTCCACCGCCGCCTCGAAGCGCAAAGACGACCGCGACCGCGACAGCGACTCGTGCTCCTCCTGCTCCGACGACATCGATTCTGAAGCCGCCGCGAACGCGCGCGCGGCCGCGAAGAGCAACAAACGCCCGCGCGAGCTCGTGCGCGTCATATCCGTCAAGGCCGCGCGTAAAGCCAAGGCCAAGTTCCACGAGCTGCTCTCCCCGGGCCCGCGCAGCCCGCTCCCGCGCACACCCGGTACAGGCGCAGGCGCACCGCGCACACCGCGCACACCCGGGTTCCCGCCCACGCCCAGCCGCAGCGGCAGCGGGACGAACCCGAGCAGCGAGCTCCTCGACCCCTCGCCCCAGCGCCCCGCCTCCTCGCTGTTCACCGGCCCGCCGATCCTCCGCCGCCGCGCAAACTCTACGCGGTCGGGTCTCACGACCAGCGGCTTAGGCGGCGACGAATCAGACGTAGACAACGACGACAAATCGCGCGGCGTGTACGACTCGTCGTCCAAGCAGCGCGTGCCGTCGTGGTGTGATCGTATACTGTACAAGTCTACCGTTCGACCACCAGAGCCCGAGCCAGAGAGCTTGCCTCAGATCCCGCGGACGGCGGTGGGCGCGTTTATTGCGCATGCGCTGCGATCGTTCAGTGCGGCTAGTTCGAGGGCTAGGAGAGCGAGTGTGGCGAGTAGTGTTCCGGGGACGCCGAGCAGTGTGCTTGCGGACGATGGGATGGGGGAGGGGCGGGTTAGGGTTGAGAGTCCGCTGGGCAGTCCGACTGAGTTGTCCTTACCGGGGAGCCCGCCGAGTAGTCGACCGGGGAGCCCGCGGAGGAGACGACAGCGCCCGATGTCGATCGACGCGCCGCGGCCCAGCACCAGCAGCAACACCAGCGGGAGGAGACTGGGGCTGCCGCGCTCGCAGTCTACCACCGGCCTCGACGCGAAAGCCGGCTTGAGAGCGCAGTCCCCGCCGTCTCTCGGCCTCGTCGCGCCCACGCCCGTACCAGCCGGTGTGCCCATACCGCACACTATGACCTTACCCACGCTCCCTACACC